>JABWTJ010001038.1:151507-156802 GCA_016801875.1 Solanum sitiens | reverse complement strand
ATTTGATCCACACTATCCTTACAGAGGCTCATAGTTCCGGATATTCTATACATCCTGGTGCAACCAAGATGTACCGTGACCTAAAGCAACACGTTTGGTGGAGTAGAATAAAGCGCGACATTGTTGATTTTGTTGCCAAATGTCCAAATTGCCAGCAAGTAAAGTATGAACACCAGAGGCCCGGAGGAACACTTCAGAAAATGCCCATTCCTGAATGGAAGTGGGAGAGAATTGCAATGGACTTCGTGGTTGGTCTTCCAAAGACATTTGGTAAGTTTGACTCTATTTGGGTAATTGTGGACAGATTAACTAAGTCTGCTCACTTCATTCCGGTCAAGGTGACCTACAATGCAGAGAAGTTAGCCAAAATCTACATCTCAGAAATTGTTCGATTGCATGGAGTTCCACTCTCCATTATATCAGATAAGGTACGCATTTCTTCTAAGTTTTGAGAGACATTGTCACCGGAATTAGGTACCAGGTTGGACCTTAGTACTGCATTTCACCCTCAGACCGATGGTCAGTCTGAGCGAACGATTCAAGTGTTGGAGGATATGCTTCGCGCATGTGTGATTGAATTTGGTGGTCATTGGCATAACTTCTTACCCTTAGCGGAGTTTTCATACAATAATAGCTATCACTCCAGTATTGACATGGCCCCATTTGATGCATTGTATGGGAGGAGATGTAGGTCTCCCATTGGTTGGTTTGACGCATTTGAAGTTAGACCTTGGGGTACTGATCTGTTGAGGGATTCATTGGAGAAGGTGAAATCTATTCAAGAAAAGCTTTTAGCAGCTCAAAGTATGCAAAAGGAATATGCAGATCGAAAGGTTAGAGACTTGGAGTTCATGGAGGGTGAACAAGTCTTGCTGAAGGTTTCACCCATGAAAGGGGTGATGCGGTTTGGAAAAAGGGGTAAGCTAAGTCCCCAAGGTAATATTGGACCATTTGAAGTACTTAAGCGAGTAGGGGAGGTGGCTTAGGAATGAAGCCTTTGGCCTCCAGGGCTGGTCAGGAGTGCTTCCGTATTTCATGTGTCCTAGTTGAAAAGATACCAGGGGATGGAAACTACATCATTCGTTGGGATTCGGTTCTGCTTGATGAAAATTTGTCTTATGAGGAGGAACCTGTTGCTATTTTAGATAGAGAAATTCGCAAGTTGAGATCAAGGGAGATTACATCCATCAAAGTTCAATGGAAGAATCGACCAGTTGAAGAGGCCACTTGGGAGAAGGAGGCTAATATGCAAGAAAAATATCCGCATCTGTTCACAGATTCAGGTACTCCTTCTCGTCCTTGTTTTTCTTCTTTTGATCGTTCGAGGACGAATGATGGGTAAATTGGTATCTATTGTAACGACCTGCTTAGTCGTTTTGAGCAGCAGATTTTATTTCTGGAAAAACTGTCTGAGATGACGGATACCACGACGGACCGTCATGGGAACGACGGACCGTCGAGGGTGTCTCGTTCCAAAACACTTGGAATTCTTATATTTGAGTGCTGAAATCGACTCTCTGAACTCTGTGACGGACCTGCAGGACGGACCGTCACAGACACGACGGACCGTTGTGAGGTTCCGTTTCAAAACACTTCAACTCTTGAGAATTGGGTACTGGGAGCAATTCTCTATCCGTCGTGACGGAAGTGCAGGACGGACCGTCGTAGGCACGACGGACCGTCTCAGACTCATCAAGGAAATTGAGTCTCTGAAGGTTGTGACGAACCTGCAGGACGGACCGTCGCAGGCACGACGGGCCGTCACAGGTTGCGTAATCCCAGTCTGTGTCGGATTTCCTGAGGTAAGTTTTAAAGGGGCTTTTGGACTATTCCTGCTATAAATTATAAATTTCGTGGGTGATATTAAGAACTCAAATTCTTGGGGGATGTAAAGGAGATAACCTTGAGTTAATTAGTGGGTTAATTCCTCATCTTTTATACTTAATTATATGCTAATTAGGGAAAAGAAAGAGGGTTTTGAAGAAGAAAAATAGAAAGAACAAGGAGAGAGAGGAACGATCGATCGAGAGAGACAAACGAAGAGGAAACAAAAAGCTTTGAGAGATTGCTTGCTTGATCACGAATCCTCGGTGAAGGTAGGTTATGGTCTTGATACTATTGGTAGTAAACTCTTAATAGCGAAGGATATGTATTGGTAGTATTGTAAACCCTTCTATATGCTTAATTGTATGCTTGCATGAATGTGATTATGTGATTGTGATGAAATAAGCATAATGAAGCTTTTGAATCCAAAATCTTGATGAAACCCTATTTCACCTTGTTATTGATGATGCCTTGGTATACAAGAAGGCTTGATGAACTAAAGTAATGAGATTGATGATGCCTTGGTATAAGAGAACGCTTGATGAATTGATAGAATGATGTTAGGGGATCGGAGTGTCACGTACCGACACATAGTATTAGGGGATCGGGTGTCACGAACCGACACGTAGAATTAGGGGATCGGAGTGTCACGTACCGACACAAGTATGGGGGATCGGGTGGTCCACGACCGACACGTAGAAAGTTAGGGGATGACGGGAGTGTCACGTACCGACACATAGTATTAGGGATCGGGTTCAGAACCGACACGTAGAATTAGGGGATCGGAGTGTCACGTACCGACACATAGTATTAGGGGATCGGGTGTCACGAACCGACACGTAGAATTAAGGGATCGGAGTGTCACATTCCGACACATAGTATTAGGGATCGGGTGTCACTAACCGACACGTAGAATTAGGGGATCGGAGTGTCACGTACCGACACATAGTAGTAGGGGATCGGAGTGTCACGTACCGACACAAGAGGAAGAAAGATAATGAATCTTGAGAGATGTTTATATACTCAATGTAATGAACCTAATTTTCCCAAATGAGTGTGGTATTGAGGCTTGAGTCCTCATGGATGAACTTGGTAGTACTTATTGATGATTATAGTACTTGTTGCTACATGTTGAGTATTGTAGTTGATTTATGATATGAACTGATATATACTGTTTTCTATTTTGAGTTGGCCGATGATACCTACTCAGTACTTGTGTTTTGTACTGACCCCCTACTTGTTGTTTCTTTCTTTGTTATTTGGGGAATGCAGCAAACGTACCGTCGTCTTCAACTCAGCAGCAATTCTAGCCAGTCTTCACTACACCGGATTTCAGGGTGAGCTAATGCTTCTAGCTTGGACTGGATCTTCTCTTCAATGTCTTGATGCCTTGAACTTCCGGCATGGACTAGCCTTTTATTTATTTTAGCTTCTTAGATAATTTTAGATTAGTAACTTGAGGATAGATGTTCTTGTGATGATGACTTCCAGATTTTGGGGATAATGAGTTATAAATTTTAGAAGTTATTTAATTGATTTCGTTAATGAGTTTTAAGTCTTCCGCTTTGTATTTTTGTCCAATATGTTGGGGTTTTAGATTGGTTGGTTCGCTCACATAGTAGGATAAGTGTGGGTGCCACTCGCGGCTTGATTTTGGGTCGTGACAACCCTAGGTCCCTAAATTAATTAAATTAAGGATTTAATTAATTAATATAAAGTCAAAATGTTGACCAAAACCATAGTCAATACCAATTTCCAGATTTGACTAGGTGTTATGTTCTCCTATATTTAGTCAACTTAGGAGGGGCTTTTTGGTAATTGGTTAATTAGTTTATTAAATTAACTTATTAAACCTAAGTTTTATAATTCAAGATCAGTTCTTAAACATAAAAATCACGTTCAAACTCATAGAAAAGGCGACACAAAAACAGCAAGCAACGAACGAAAGAAAAACAAAAAAATTTATCGATTTCTCTAGGGCGATTTCAAGGTTTCTTCAAGGTTTCGTTCAAGGTGGTCTTCGTAGATTACGTTCCACATAAGGTATGGGTTTCTCTCCTGGAATTCTTTGTCCAAGAGTATTTTCCTTCGAATGATTCACAAGATCTTGAAAACTAGGGTTGTTCCCGTCGTTCTCGTTGAACTTCCCTTCCCTAGTATCCTTTTCGATTTCAATGTTGAATAGGTTAGAGATCATGTTGTTGGTATGTGGTGCTGGCTGTTCTTAACATGTATTGTTATTAAATTATGAGTATTGAATGGACTTATTAACTTGTAATTGCATAAAGTTAATCTTATCATGATAATTAAGGATCGATAATATACTAAGATAAGTCCGTAATGTGTTAAGTTAATTATGTGCCTTTGGCTGAATGTTGACTTGCTGTTGTTATGATGCTATGAAGATGCTAAAGCCATCAAATATTAATATTATGCTGTCCAATATGTTCTTAAAACGTGACACTAAAATCCATAAACTAAGAATTGGCTCAAACACATCTATGAAATCATATCTTGAAGAAATTGGCTATCTGATTCCAATAAAGTTGGCTAACTCTATTTGGTCAAAATGAATATATGCTAATGGCTAGGAACTTATGTAAATGATTAAAAGATTGGCTAATGGTTCATGTATATGGCAATTTAAATATGAACATACGTAAAAATTGGCTTATGCCAAAAAGATTGAATTGGTTAGTCTAACATACCCTATCCACACGAATTGTGAACGTAAAAACATTGAATTGTTCTTATAAGTTAATCAACGGTTAAAAGTTCAAGTGTAGTGAAAGTTTGGCTTATGCCAATAAATTGACCTACAATATTATCTCCACAAATATGTAATAGAATTGGCTAATGATTCCATGAAATTATATTTGAATGAAAGTTTGGCTTATGCCAATAAATTGGCCTACAATATTATCTCCAAAAATATGTAATAGAATTGGCTAATGATTCCATGAAATTATATTTGAATGAAAGTTTGGCTTATGCCAATAAATTGGTCTACAATATTATCTCCAAAAATATGTAATAGAATTGGCTAATGATTCCATGAAATTATATTTGAATGAAAGTTTGGCTTATGCCAATAAATTGGCCTACAATATTATCTCCAAAAATATGTAATAGAATTGGCTAATGATTCCATGAAATTATATGTGGATGAAGTTTGGCTTATGCCAATAAATTGGCCTACGATATTATCTCCAAAAATATGTAATAGAATTGGCTAATGATTCCATGAAATTATATTTGAATGAATGTTTGGCTTGTGCCAATAAATTGACTATGAAGTTATTTCCAAATTTTCTAGGCCAATACTAATCATATGCCAATCTTGTGTAGCCAAAACAATGAAATGCAACTCAAGTACATCTAAACTAATTATGTAAGCAAGAACATAAATTTTAATGATATGCCCCAAGAACTATGCACATTATGCAATCAACTAAAGAATGAGTATAGCCA
>JABWTJ010001038.1:114007-146507 GCA_016801875.1 Solanum sitiens | reverse complement strand
TTTCAATTTGATTAATTGAATAATGAATACTCTTAGATCTATTGCATGTTAAGCTTGTTGAATCGATGTGAACTTAATGCTTACCAATTCTAGTGTAGTTTTGTATGGGTTTTATATTGATGTAAGTATTGTGTTCCATTGATGCATATTTGGTCTTAGATTGATAAATCTATATTGAATTGACTTAGATTCATTGAGTATTATGGCTTATCCTTTGAATTATTGTTCATGGCTATGGGTAAGGGCCTTGTGATGTTGAATTGGTTGATTTAGCATTGAATTGAGGTGTGGATATGGGGATGAAGGTATGCTTCACCATTTTCTTTAATTTGATATTAATTATACTTTGATTCTATTGTGATTGGTATGGTCCACTTATGGTGGCGGTGTTATGTGAATTGATGTGGCCTTGTCGGCGTTACTTTATGCAATATTATGATCATGGCCTTGTCGGCATTACTTGAAGTATATGATAATTATGTGATATATGATAATGTCTATCTATATGTGAAAGTATATGTGTTCTTATATGAAGTTATTTTAGGTTATATGATGTTATTCCTAAGTACTTCTAGAATGACTTGTATTGTATGTTAAAGTGAAATATGTGGTGTCTTATTTAGGTAGACTTATGTCCCTTGCTTGATGCTTATATGAATATTATTATGTGATGATTTGACTTAGTATGTTAAGAGTCTTGAATAATAATATAAGTAAGTCCTTAATGATAAGAAGGTCAATGTTATGTGGAACCTTGTACTTAGTGGCGAGGTTATGAATTGTGAAGTAGTTAGCCATAATGGTATCATTCATGTTATGAGTGATGGACTTAGGGATGATTGGCTGGATTGGCATCATATCATACCTTAGGGAAATCGCTATGAGCTTCTTGTCGCTAAAGTGAGATATGCCCTAGTGGAACTTGCTTTGGTAGGGTGAATGTAAAGGGGGTCATGACATAGATAAGGGACCTATTTATATGAACGTTAATGTGAATTAATCTATGAGAACAAAGGCTATCACTGAGTGAGTATGGCAAGGGAAGTAGTTCTAGTTAAGTGTGAGACTAGAATACAAAGAAGCCCTTCATATTCCTTAACCATGTGCCTACATGGGATGTGTCCAAGTTCTACCATTGGCAAGTAGAACAACCTCATCGAAGTAGGATAGAACTTCGGATTCCATGTCTTGCTACCATGGTCTATGTCGGTTATTGCCTATTCTCATCATGTGGAATACCTATTAGCATTAGATAAGTTTATGAGGTTTAGGTGGTCGTATGGGACGCTATCTAGACATTGGACAATAGACTTTGAAGGTGTTATGTGGAGTTCCTTGGTCTTGTCCAAAGACCATTATGTGATCCATTATGTGAGTGTCTTGTGTGATGCTTTATGAGAGTGTCTTATGTGATGTATGAGTCTTAATGAACTAATGATCTAATGACCTATGTAGTAACTATGTAAATAGGTACCTAATCTAAAGTGACTTAAGCATTCCTTAGCTAAAGTGTGAGGAGGACATGAAAGGATGGTCTCTTCATGTCTTATCTTTGGAAGTCTTGAGGATGACTCTAGTTAGGGAAGTTGGTTAATCTTGTTGACATGAACTAAACCTTAGGAAGTCTTAAGGACTATTTAGGTAATCTTGAAGAGGTTATTGCACTATGGACTTTATATTCTTGATTTACTTAAGTAGGTTTTATTATAGGCTTTGGAAGGAGAATGTCTTCTAATCTAAGTGTTGGTGTGTTTAGTGAGAATGATTCTATTTGAGGTAGTCTATAGGATCTCTTGTGTGTGTGTGATAGAGATTGTATGGGCGGTCGGTCCACACTTACTCAAGTGAACCTTGGAATTGACCTTTGGTAGAGGAATCTTACATAGATGTTTATGATTGTTTTCTAAGTATGTATGTGACTCATTGTAGGTAATCTTAAGGGTCGTTTAGGCACATCTAGAGAGGGTGTATGGGCGGTCTCTCTTTGTGTGACTTAAGTGAATCTTAGGATGACTTTAAGTGAGGGAATTACATGCTAGAAGATGTTAAAAGAGATGGCTAGGACTTCACTGTAACAGTGAAGGGACTTCACTGTACAGTGAAGTGAACTCACTGTAAAGTGAGCCTTTAAAATGTTATTTTTGGTTAATTGTTATGTTATGTGTTTCTTAATTGCTAAATGATGTTCTTATGTTTAAACTATGATTTTCTAAATGAAAAGATGCATATTTCCAATAAAGTCCATTTTCATGATTTTATGCATATAGCCATACTAAGTACATGTGGTTGTACTAATTGCATGCTTTATTTTCTATCTATAGTCCTTGGTAGGTAAGGAGCTTTGAACAAGAAGACTTGGGCTTAGAATAATCGTCCGAGTAGAAGAATTGAAGTATGTCCTCATTTTTATCGAGGGCATATATGTCGTTTTATGTTTCTTTTATGAAGTATTGTAATAAGACTATGTTGTTTCTATTTTCATATTAAAGTACTCTTGTGTCTTAAGATGATGAGATTGAGACTTAGTGTTTCTATTACTTTTACATGAAAGAGTTTTAAAGACTATATTATGTTTTAGTGAAAAGTTTTAATTCCGCACTACTTTTCACTATGTATATGCAATGAATGATATGAATGAGGCTTGTCTTAGAACTCTGAGAGTTTGACGACGCCGGTCGCAATCCGAGATTGCACCCTATCTTCTAGGGTATGGTCTCGGGTTGTGACAAAGTTGATATCAGAGCATAGGTTGGTGAAAGTAGTATTAGGTATCAAAAAGTCTCATTAAGTCACGTCTAGTAGTGTCTTGACCATCGGTGTGAGTCGAGACACATCTATGGGCGAGAGGCTATAAGACAATAGAGTTTCCTTTCTTTTCTACTCCTATATCGTGCGGTAGAGTAATGTTATGATTATCCTTCTTATGAGTTTCCTTGTGTTTGCTAGGAGATGAATACTAGAAGGATGGCCGCTAGAAGATTGGAAGAGGAGAGGGTGAATGAGGAGGTTCCTCAAGTTGAGCAAGTTGCTCAAGATGAGCAAGGTGTCCAAGATGGGCAAGGTGATGAAGTGCCTCCCCAAGGTGATCATGTTCCTAATGTGGATGGAGGTAATGAGGTATCGGAGTTGTCTAATAGGGTGATTGGAGAGGCTTTGATGGCTTTGGCTCAAGCCGTAACTACTCAAATCAATTTGAGTATGGTGCCTAGGGTTATGGAGAGCACTATGACTTCTAGGTTGAGAGACTTTGTGAGGATGAATCCTCCTATCTTTCTTGGCTCTAAGGTGAATGAGGATCCCCAAGAATTTCTTGATGGTGTGTACAAAGTTTTGAGTGCTATGGGGGTTACATCTAGGGAGAAGGCAGAGTTGGCTTCTTATCAATTGAGAGATGTGTCTCAAATTTGGTATACTCAATGGAAGGACAATAGGCCAGAGGATTCGGGTCCTATTGAGTGGGAAGAGTTTAAGGGAGCTTTTCTTGGCAAGTACTTTCCCCGAGAGAGAAGAGAAGTCAAGGTGGAGGAGTTTTTTAATCTCAAGCAAGGCAATATGAGTGTTGAGGAGTACTCTTTGAAATTCTCGACATTGTCTAGGTATGCTCCGTCTCTTGTGTCCAATCCAAGAGATGAAATGAGTCGCTTTTGTACCGGAGTAGCCAACTTGGTGAAGGATGAATGTCGTACCGCTATGCTTCATGATAATATGACCCTATCTACACTCATGGTGTATGCGCAATATATTGAGGAGTCTAAACTTAGAAGGATGGCTAGAAGTTTGAAAAGGTGTGTTGCTAGTGATCAAGAGCAACCTAGGTTCAAAAAGAGGATTCAAACTCAAGATGTACCTAGAGTTCCTAAGAAGAAGTTTGAGAAAGGAGGTGGTTCTAAGGATAGCAAGCCTACTTGTGCAAATTGTGGCAAGAGTCACTATGGTGAGTGTTTATTGGGCACCGGTAGTTGCTTTGGATGTGGTAAGGATGGGCACAAAGTGAGAGATTGTCCAAACATTGCTTCTAGGAAGGAGGGCAAGAGGGTTGAGCCTAGTGTTCCAAAGGAAGATGCTCCAACTAAGAGGCGTTTCTATGCACTCCGAACTAGAATTGAGAAGTCAGGTGATGGTGATGATGATGTTGGTAAGCTCTTGTTTCTCTTTTGATAGTATGAGTTCCTTCTAAGTGGGGGAGTATGGTTTATAGATGGGATAGAAGTTCTTGAATTGTTGCATGTGCATGATGTTTAGGAGTTTGGTTGAAATTGAATTTCATTTACTTCTTGCATTGTGTGTTTTATGAAGCTTTGAGCATGTTGTATGATGTGTTTACATAATGTTATCTTGCATATTATCATGTTTATATAGAGAATTGCCTAAAGATTTCATTTTCGAAAAAGTCTCTGAAATCACTGTAGCCTTAAGAACTGCTCACTGTTAAATTATTGTAAAAATAACTAATTGATTCTTTGGTCTAAAATTCTTGTTATGTGGTTATAGATGATGTATATGAGTATGATGTTGAGTATAAAATGAGTTTTTCCATTTGGATTGAAGCATGTTAGTTTTGTAGCATAACGAGTTATAGAATTATTTTCTAGTTTCTTGTTGTGTTGTGAATCTCTTGATTATGTGAAACTGATGATTTCTTCTTAGATATGTGTTGTATGATTTGGTTATGTGCTGCTAGTTGAATCTCTAATCTTGGAAGTGTTCGGAGAGTGGCAAGTGTCATTCGAGGACGAATGTGTCCAAGTGGGGGAGATTGTAAGACCTTGAAAATATCTTAGGTGTTCTAGAGCCTAACATGTTGGTCTTAGTGTTCTAAGGTCCTAAATATGTTTAATATGTGGTATATAGGCAGTAGCTAAAATATTAGAGGTGTTGGAAGTCAAACGTCAAGGGACTACTAAGACGTTTGACGACTAAGTCATCTAAATGTCTCTTATGTGGTTCTATGTGTTTATGTGCGTTTAATGGTGTTTTAAGGTTCTTAACAGAGTTAATATATCATGTATGGGCAGTGGTTAAAGTTTCGTGAAGTTTGGAGGTCAAACGACCACGAACGTCCAAGGCATTTAAAAGATATGCCTTGAGTCGACCTTGTACGTCTGGGTGAGTTTCGTTGAGTTTTACGTGTTCGTTTTGGTTGAAATTCATGTGAGAGGTGTTAAACTCATAGATGATAATATTTGGGTTGGAAACGTCTGGGAAATTATCCCCAAGGACCATCAAAGGGCCCTTGCGTAAGGACCTAAAATAAGATGGCAGACTGTCCCAGACAGCCTTGGCGACGGAGCTGTCAACGGCCAGTCATGGCTGTGACGCCCCGTCACAAGGGTTTCGTCATGGGTGCCTTGTCCAAGGGTGTAGGGGGAACCCTTGGCAAGCTACTGGAGCTTGCAACGGATGGCCATGACGCCCTGTTTCACCCGTGACGCCCCATCACAGGCAGATCGTCACAAGCAAAGTCTCCTGCGCAGACTTACTGCCAAGTTAGGGGTGAATTGGTAAATTAACCCCATGTCTAAATAAGAGTTTAGACGGTTGCTTAGGGGTCTTATGGGTATTTTAATTAACTATTTAAGTGGTTAAGACCCTAGAGACTTCATTATTCTTCTAAAATCAAAACCCAAAGTCTCTTAGAAATCCCAAAACCTCCATTGAAGTCCAACTTGAAGGATCAGCTTGGTGTGGCGTTTTGAAGGAGAACTTGAGGTATGGCTTTTGATCCTTGAAACTTATTTCATCAAGGAGCCCAATTCTCAAAATGTTTTTCAAAGTTTTCTAAAGTGAATTGTCTAATTTCTACTCTAAATCATGGGTTCTTGCATGAAATGTTTTTAATTGTTAAGATATGATATTATTGAAGTTTAATTGATGTTTTCCAATGAAATTCTCCATGAACCCTTGATCTTCTCAAATCTCTAAATTTCACTAAAATGTGGGTTATGTGATTATGCCTTGAGATTGATGAATTCATGTGTATATTGCTATGGGCTTTTGATTCATGTATATATTATGTATGAATGATGTATAGGCTGTTTCAATTTGATTAATTGAATAATGAATACTCTTAGATCTATTGCATGTTAAGCTTGTTGAATCAATGTGAACTTAATGCTTAGCAATTCTAGTGTAGTTTTCTATGGGTTTTATATTGATGTAAGTATTGTGTTCCATTGATGCATATTTGGTCTTAGATTGATAAATCTATATTGAATTGACTTAGATTCATTGAGTATTATGGTTTATCCTTTGAATTATTGTTCATGGCCATGGGTAAGGGCCTTGTGATGTTGAATTGGTTGATTTGGCATTGAATTGAGGTGTGGATATGGGGATGAAGGTATGCTGCACCATTTTCTTTAATTTGATATTAATTATACTTTGATTCTATTGTAATTGGTATGGTCCACTTATGGTAGCAGTGTTATGTGAATTGTGTCACGACTGGAATCTAGACCCCAGACGAGCCCGGCGTCGTTGACATCTCAGAGGTCGCAGACAATCCTACTTACGTCATTCTTACTTTACATAGGTTAATTTTAGCGTAAAATTTGAAACTTTTTGTTTCCTAACATACTTATAAAAACATTCTCATTAATAAGTAATTGTTCACCATCAACCATCTAACATTAAGAGATAAGCAACTGAAAGAAATAGTTCAATTCTTATTAAGCGTATAATTGCCTCTGGAACATGCTCCACTAGCTCAACTCTAAAACTAAACTAGAATATAAAACAGTAGCATCCTCGAAAGCATGAGGACCTACCAACTACGGATGAATGTTAGACGTCCGGATAACTGCAACGATGATCCTGTAGCTCTATCGTCCACCTGTGCCTGCATCTAAAATAGTAGAGTTTGTATAGGGTTAGTACACACTTGTACTAAGCATGAGTATATGCAAGCACACACCAAGGACATGCATGAGAAAGAATAGCTCTTTCCTAACAACGTGATTTTTGGAAGTCAAGTCAGTAGACTTGCCAAATTGAGATTAGAAAAGTTTCCAAATTTGGATTAGGAAAGTCAATGAGCTTTCCAAATTTAGATTAGGACAGTCAGTGGGCTTTCCAAATTTGGAAAAGGAAAGTTATGCCATGAGAATAACATACATCATCATACTTTTCACATTTACACACAGCACATAACATTTACACATAGCACACATCATATAGCATACAACACCTTTTGTATGTAGCATATAACTTCTTTATTGTCATTCATTCATATGCCATGAGACCTTGGATCATGGACTTAACATTAAGACCTCCCAAAAATGAGGGCTCAACATATGGGACCTCAACTAGGGAGTCTTCATTAGCAAACACAGAGTCTGCTTCATTCGTTCATACGTACTTCATTGCATTTCATTCATAGGCCAGTGTGAACACCAGCTATACCTAGGGTGTAGTTTAAGACTTTCATCGGGTTTGCTTTGCAATGATCAGGAATAACCTAATGTCATTACCTGAATCTAGCTCACCTCTTGATCATCCTATCCTAACACCTTCGGTATCATTCATTTCTTTATGTGCTTCATTTGAGGCTGGCCTCATTCATTTCTTTATGTGCTTCATTTGAGGCTGGCCTCATTCATTCATTGGGAACTTTAACTTAAACCAACATAGATCATGTGAGCATCATGAAATCCAGTGTTTCCCCTACACCGAAAAGAGGTGGAATCACCGGCCAAAGTGATCCATTAACATGCTAGCGTACATGGGAATTTAACCCCGCCAAATCCCTATATTGGCAGTATAGGTTCAAAGACTAGGAGATGTATGGAGACCCATACCCGGCAAGCCGGACAGTCTCATCTCATGAGAGTTACGTGAACCTTCGCCCTTCCAGAAAGAAGGCATCACCGCTCATAGCTAGCCTATCGGTGCTCACTATAAAGTTCCATTTCATTCAAATCATACGTCATGGAAGCTGGCTTCTAGTATGAGGACATCATAGCTCATTAGATGATTTCTCATCTCATCGTTAGTATTAAGTGTGTTAATCTCAATACTTTCATTAGAGTGTTCATAGAGACTGGTCTCTTCATTATCTTACACTCTCATGGGTGAGTACGTTTTGGTAACACTTACTTAGGCTCATTTGAGATTGCTCTCATCATTTGCATTAGCCTCACATCATGGTGTCACCACATTCATTATCATTGGCACATTTACCCTTCATATTTACTCACCTCATTTTACGTGGATGTTCATTTCATCATATGCCAACATACTTGGCCATTGGTGTGTTTCATACCCTAAGTTAACCCTTCAAGGTTTTCGTCATTTCATTGTTCATTTCATCATCCCGTACATATGTCTTAGGTTCACTTATTCTTAATCGTATGTTAGACTTATGAGTCTATACACACACGCCATGAGGCTTCATTCATAATTTGTTAAGTGATTCATACATTCCTAAGATTATGTAGTACAAGACTTATGTATCTTGTATATATGCCAAGACCTTGATTTTGATCTAAGTAGGTGGAATTATTCTTGGATAATTTGTTCACGTATGACTTATGTATCAAACGGAAGTTTGGGCAAGGGAACCCAAGTCTTGAATCAATTGGATATCATTTATATTTTTCATTGGCTTTATTCTAATATTCATAACAATATGACTCTAAGTTAAATCACAATATTAACATTGAAGGATTAATTTTCTCCTTAATAATATTCCAAAGTTGGTCGAAGGGTTGTGGGTTCGAACCCCCACAACCCCTTTTTATTTCTCATTAATATTTCACTATTCATTTTTTTGGCCCAACCAAGAGGTTGTGGGATCAAACCCCCACAGCCTCTTGGATTTTTATCCTTTAATTTGCTGGGAATAGGGAGGTTGTGGGTTCGAACCCCCACAGCCTCCTTACTTTAAATTAATTTCTCTAGATTGAGGGTACTTGGCAGTGAGGTCGTGGGATCGAACCCCCACAACCTCACTTGCTTTATTAATCATTTTCGCCCCTCTCTATTTCCAGCCTTGAGGTCGTGGGTTTGAATCCCACGCCTCCCATCCCTTTGTTTAAATTTATTTTTCTCTTCTTTCTTTCCCCAACATCGCGTGTTCGATTCCCCCCAGCCCCATTCTCCCTTTTTATTTCCTTAGCCCCCTTACATTTTTTTTTAAAATTGTTTTTCAGCCCCTTGGTCGTGTGAGGTCTTGGGTTCAATTCCCCTTGACCTCACCTACTATAATTCATTTTTTAAACTCTCCAAAACTGCAAGAATCTGGCCAAAACTAAATTTCCAAAAGCTGGAAATTTGGTCACATTTTTACAGCCCATACTTTCTACCTTTTTACATTAGTTTAGAACAATTTTCTTAGGACGTTTTATACATAATTAGTTTCACCTTTTGGAGTACATTCAATCAAGATTTCCACACTCAATAAACAATATTAACATCTTCACATGAACATTACGATTTACACAACTATTCAAATAAAATACAAGTGATCTTCATGCCATTAACATAAACAAGCCGAAACTCAAAGCCATAATCCCAACTTGCATACTTACACACATGCTTATACTCATATTTCCACAGACACAAACATAAGCACATCATTATACTCATATACCCGAACTTAGATCATCACACAAAACATAGTACCCCTAGATTCTATCAGCAAGCATACCCAACCTAAAATCATAGGGAGCTAGTGACAGGGAGCATAAAAGGGGAAACAATCCTAGTTTCGGGATAGCATTATCTGAGTCTTAAGGGTCTCTTGGGAAAGGGACCAAGAGTAAGAAAATCCATACCTGAAGTTCTTCAAAAGATGACTAAACCACGCTGCATATTTGTCACGACTAGAATCTAGACCCCAGACGAGACCGGCGTCGTTGACCTCTCAGAGGTCGCAGACAAGCCTACTTACGTCATTCTTACATTACATAGGTTAATTTTATGGGAAAATTTGAAACTTTTAGTTTCCTAACATACTTATACAAACATTCTCATAAATACGTAATTGTTCACCATCAACCATCTAACATTAAGACATAAGCAACTGAAAGAAATAGTTCAATTCTTATAAAGCGTATAATTGCCAAAATGGCACCAATACATAGTCTGAATAAAAACAGGAAAGAAACGCTAGTGGAACATGCTCCACTAGCTCAACTCTAAAACTAATCTAGAATATAAAACAGTAGCATCCTCGAAGACATGAGGACCTACCAAAACCGGATGAATGCTGGACGTTTGGATAACTGCAACGATGATCCTGTAGCTCTATCGTCCACCTGTGCCTGCACCTAAAATAGTAGAGTTTGTATAGGGTTAGTAGACACTTGTACTAAGTATGGTTATATGCAAGCACATACCAAGGACATGCATGAGAAAGAATAGCTCTTTCCTAACAACATGATTTTTGGAAAGTCAAGTTAGTGGACTTGCCAAATTGAGATTAGGAAAGTTTCCAAATTTGGATTAGGAAAGTAAATGAGCTTTCCAAATTTGAATTAGGAAAGTGATGCCATAAGAATAACATACATCATCATACTTTTCATATTTGCACACAGCACATAACATTTACACATAGCACATATCATATAGCATACAGTACATTTTGCATGTAGCACATAACTTCTTTCATATCATTCATTCATATGCCATGAGACCTTGGAATCATGGACTTGACATTAAGAAATCCTAGAAATGAGGGCTCAACAGATGGGACCTCAACTAGGGAATCTTCATTAGCAAATACAGAGTCTGCTTCATTCATTCATACGTACTTCATTTCATTTCATTCATAGGCCAGTGTAACCACCAGCTATACCTAGGATGTAGTTT
Source organism: Solanum sitiens (assembly GCA_016801875.1). Taxonomy (NCBI): domain Eukaryota; kingdom Viridiplantae; phylum Streptophyta; class Magnoliopsida; order Solanales; family Solanaceae; genus Solanum; species Solanum sitiens. The sequence goes on along the minus strand of JABWTJ010001038.1, from coordinate 135,698 downwards.
AAGACTTTCATTAGGTTCATTGTGCAATGACCAAGAATGACCTAATGTCATTACTTGAATCTAACTCACCTTTGATTATCCTATCCTAACACCTTTGGTATTATTCATTTCATTATATGCATCATTTGAGGCTGGCCTCATTCATTCATTGGGAACTTTAACTTTAACCGACATGGATCACGTGAGCATCATGAAATCCAGTGTCTCCCCCACACCGAAAAGAGGTGGAATCACCGGCCAAAGTGATCCAATAACATTCTAGTGTACATGGGAATTTAACCCCGCCAGATCCCTATATTAGCAGTATAGGTTCAAAGACTAGGATATATAAGGAGACCCATACCCGGCAAGCCGGACAGTCTCATCTCATGAGAGTTACGTGAACCTCCGTCCTTCCCGAAAGAAGGCATCACCGCTCATAGCTAGCCTATCGGTGCTCAGTATAAAGTTCCATTTCATTCATCTCATACGTCATGAAAGCTGGCTTCTAGTATGAGGACATCATAGATCATTAGATGATTTCTCATTTCATCATTAGTATTAAATGTGTTAAGCTCAATACCTTCATTAGAGTGTTCATAGAGACTGGTCTCTTCATTATCTTACACTCTCATAGGTGAGTACGTATTGGTAATATTTACTTAGGCTCATTTGAGATTACTCTCATCATTTACAATAGCCTCATATCATGTTGTCACCACATTAATTATCATTATCACCTTTGCTTTTTATAGTTACTAACATCTTATTACGTGAATGTTCATTTCATCATATGCCAATGCACTTGGCTATTTAGTGTATCTTACACTCATATTTAACCCTTCCAGGGTTCATCATTTCATTACATACCTCTTAGGTTCACTTACTTTTGAACGTATGTTAGACTTATGTGTCTATACATACAAGCCATGAGGCTTCATTCATATTTCGTCTAAGATTATGTGATACAAGACTTATGCATCTTGTATGTATGTCAAGATCTTGATTTCGATCTAAGTATGTGGCATTATTCTTGGATATTTTGTTCACGCATGACTTATGTATCAACACCGAAGTTTGGGCAAGGAAACCCAAGTTTGAATCACTTGGATATCATTTACATTTTTCGTTGATTTTGTTTTTTTTAATATTCATGACATTAGAACTCTAGATTAAATCCCAACGTTAATATCGTATCATTAATTTTCTACCTAGTTTTCCTCTTAAATTGGCCGAAGGGTTGTGGGTTCGAACCCCCACAACCCTTTTTTCTTTTTCATTAACATCACATTGCCCCTTTTCGCCCAAACCAAGAGGTTGTGGGATCAAACCCCCACAACCTCTTTTATTTATTCTTCATTTTCGCTAGGCATTGGGAGGTTGTGGGTTCGAACCCCCACAGTCTCCTTAATTTTTCTTTTAATTTCGCTAGAGGCTGTGAGGTTGTGGGTTCGAACCCCCACAACCTCCTTATTTTTATTTTTATTAAAGTTTACTTAGTTAGACGTTTGGCAGTGGGGTTGTGGGATCGAGCCCCCACAGCCTCACCTTATATTCTTATTTAATTCTCCTTCTCCTTTCCAGCCTTGAGGTCGTGGGTTCGATTCCCACGCCTCATATTTTCTTTTCTTTAATTTCTCTTCTTTCATTCGATGCCTGGAGGTCGTGGGTTCGATTCCCATGCCTCCCATTTATTTATTTAAATTATCATTCTCTCCTTTCCCAACCAGCAGACCCCTGTTCGAATCCCCCCAACCCCATTTCATTACTTCTTGCGAGATTAAGGTTCCACACGGGTGAGGTCACAGGTTCGAATCCTGGTGGCCTCACCCCTTTAAATTAATTTATTTTTTCCAGATTTCTTCATTAAACTTTAGCCTAAACTAAAATTGTATTTTTGGCTGGAACTTTACCATCTTATTAACCTGTTTTCATCAATATTTTCACTTGAAAACTTAGGACAATTCATGGATCGTTTGATACTTTTTGGGGGAGTATTTCATGGATTCGTTAGCCAAAATTTTGACACTCAAATCAGCTTACATAGATTTATACACGTAAAATGACAACCAAAACAATATCAAACTTGAAGCCATAAATCGAAAACTCATTTACAGTGAGTTTACAGTAGCATTTTGCACATACACACACTTGCACAAACATTCGAATACATGGTTTTCTTTCCTACGATTTCAAGTATACAATCAAAATCATGTTCATCACTAAATCATAACATACCTAAATCTACCAGCAATCATACCCAACCTATGATTCATTGGGAGCTAGTGACAGGGGCATGCAAAAGGGGAAACAATCCTAGTTTTCGAATGAACAATATGAACCTTAAGGGGTCTCTTGGGAAAGGTACCAAGAGAGAAGAGAACCCATACCTCAATTTTCTTGTTCAAACGTGAAGTTGCTGCCCAAATCCTCTCCAAAAATCAGTCCAAGCTTCGTCAACGTCCACACCACTCGACAAACAACTTCTCTTTGCCTTAATGTTTTGGTTACTTTGTTTTTCTTAAAATTTCATGTGAGTTCTTCAAGTGTGAAGAACTCTTGATGTATTTTCAGTTCTTAACCTTAATTTGGCAGAGAATAAACGTGAAAGAGATTTTTTTGAGCGTGGAGAGGTGATAGACGTGTTAGGAGAGTGTTAGTTTAGGTTTAGGAGTCTAATTCAAGACTTAGTGAAAATAAGGCATCTTAATTAATAAATAATTAATTATAAAAATCTGATTTTCCTTTTTATTAAATCAGCTAATAATTATTAATTAATTAAATTAATTTATCAATTTAAATAAAAACAAGTTAAATCATTGATTCCACCTAGGTTCGAACCCGGGTGGAGCAAGACTTCACTCTTAGAGCTCATATTTGGCTCTCTCTCTCAAAATTGCCCTTCCATTTTATTAAATAATTAATTATTTATATATTTTGGGTAATTACGATATGACCCTTAGCCTGGTAAAAGACCATTTTACCCCTAGACCCTCAAAACTTAAAATTTCTTCTTTTTAAGTCCGGTAAAGACTCCTTCGATTAAATCTTCATTTTCGAGAGCCTTACTTGGTTGGTTCCAACCTTTCCAAGCTCAACTAACTCCCCAAGTTAGTTGGCTTGGTCGTAGTAAGGGTTCTGAGGTCTGGTTCTACGCGTATCAGTCTGTCTGAACCTTGGTCTAATCGCAAGCATTCTTGACAACCTAAGTCTTGATCCTATTCATTTTTAGGGTTGTTACACTGTTCCCCACAAACCCAAAGTTTCACCAAAGGAAGAACAAGCAAAATCCATCGAGATATTGATTTTTACCTTTTGTTTTTAAGATTATTCTTCTTTTGAGTTTTTAGCTTTCAAGTTCTTGATGAACTTTTGCATTCACGTTTTTCTTCTTTTCTGTTGGTTGAGGCAAGCGTGAATGAGAGTAAAGAGAGTGAGAAACGTGTGGGAGAGTTGGCTTAGGATTAGGAGATAAGGGAGAGACTTAGTCAAATTAGGATTAAATAATTAATTAATAAATAAAAATCTGACTTTTCCTTTTTCTTAAATCAGCAATTAAATATTAATTAATTATATTAATTCACTAAATAAAATAAATCAAGTTAAATCATTGCTCCCACCTAGGTTCAAACCTGGGTGGAGCAAGACTTCACTCAAAGGGCCAATTTTGGCTCTCTCTCCCCAAATTGCCCCTTCACTTTATTAAATAATTAATTAATTATATATTTAGGGTAATTACGATATTACCCCTAGCTCGGTAAAAGACCATTTTACCCTTGGACCCTCAAAACTTAAAATTTCTTCTTTTAAGTCCGGTAAAGACTCTTTCGATTAAATCTTCGTTTTCGTGAGCCTCACATGGTTGGTTCAAACCTTTCCAAGCTCAATTAATTCCCCAAGTTAGTTGGCTTGGTCGTAGTAAGTGTTCTGAGGTCTGGTTCTACGCGTATCAGTCTGTGCGAACCTTGGTCTAATCGCAAGCATTCTTGACAACCTAAGTCTTGATCCTATTCATTTTTAGGGTTGTTACATTATCCCCCACTTAGGAACCTTCGTCCCCAAATGACACTACTACTTCACGTTGTAATGTCAGTCAGATCATAATAAAATCACTATACACACTCAATCAATAGCAACAAAATACGGGGCGATAAGGAAACATAGGTTTAAGAGCATAAAGTCTAACCTCAAGAGCTGAACAGGTGAGGGTAGCGGGCCCTCATGTCGGCCTTAGCTTTCCACATAGCACCCTCAACAAGATGATTTCTCCACAATACCTTCACTGTGGCAATCTCCTTGTTCCTCAGCCGTTTGACCCGTCTGTCTAAGATCTCAATAGGTACCTCCTCATAAGACAAGTCTTCACCAACCCCCAAACCTTCAACAGGTAAGATTGATGCTGGATCACCTAGGCACTTCTTTAACATAGAGACATGAAAGACTGGATTAACAGAAGCTAGTTCTGTAGGCAATGCTAACTCATAGGCCACCTCGCCACATGCTGTACGATCTCATATGGCCCAACATACCTCGGAATCAGCTTCCCTTTTCTCCCAAATCTCATCTCCCCTTTCATAGGCGATATTTTCAAGTAAACCTGGTCACCAACATCAAACTCTAAGGGCCACTTTCTGTTATCAGCATATGACTTCTGCCGACTGTAAGTAGTAGTCAACCTGTCCCTAATCATTCTGACCTTCTCTAAGGCCTCATGAATGATCTCCGGCCCCAAAATGGATGACTCTCCAACCTTGAACCACCCAACTTGAGATCTACACCTCCTACCATACAGTGCCTCAAACAGTGCCATCCCAATGCTGGAGTGATATCTATTATTATACGAGAACTCTGTCAAAGGCAGATGGTCATCCCAGTTACCTCTGAAGTCAATCACACACGCTCTCAACATATCCTCCAATGTCTGTATGGTGCGCTCTGCCTGCCCATCTGTCTGAGGGTGAAAGGCAGTGCTAAGCTTCACCTGCATGCCCAAGCTCTTCTGGAAAGATCTCCAGAAATGAGAAGTAAACTGAACTCCTCTGTCTGAAATAATAGACAAGGGAATCCCATGCCATCTCACAATCTCATCAATGTAGAGTCTCGCATAATCCTCGGCTCTGTAAGTAGACTTCACAGGGATAAAGTGGGTAGACTTAGTCAATCTGTCCACAATAACCCATATAGAGTCATGCTGCCTCCTAGTCCTCGGAAGCCCAACCACGAAGTCCATATTAATGGACTCCCATTTCCATGTTGGAACCTCAATAATCTGAGTCAGACCACCAGGCTTAAGATGCTCTGCCTTAACCTGCTGACAATTAGGACACTTGGCCACATATTCTGCAATGTCCTTCTTCATGCAATCCCCCCAATAAATCTTCTTGAGATCATGATACATGGTTGAACCTGGATGTATAGAATATCTGGAACCATGGGCCTCTACAACAATCCTGGTCCGCAAATCATCCACATCTTGCACATGCAGCCTGTCCTGATACCTAAGTATGCCATCACCTCCCAAAGCGAAAGACTTATTCATCTTCATCAGCACATAGTCCTTCAGCTCCATCAACACGGGATCTAGATGCTGACCCTGCTTGACTTCAACTACCAAGGATGATTCAGAACTAGGATGAACGAAACATCCCCACTAGTGGAGTCAACTAAACGCACACCCAGTCTGGCCAGTCTGTGTACATCTTTCACCAGCTCCTTTTTCTCATCCTCAACGTGAGCTGTACTTCCCATGCTCATCCTGCTCAAAGCATCAGCTACAACATTAGCCTTACCTGGATGGTAGTTCACATTTATGTCATAATCCTTCAACAGCTCCAACCATCTCCGCTGACGTAGATTCAACTCCCTCTGTGTGAACACGTACTGGAGACTCTTATGGTCTGTGAACACATCTACATGCACTCCATACAGATAATGCCTCGCTTCAGTGCAAACACCACAGCTGCCAACTCCAGGTCATGAGTGGGATAATTCTTCTCATGAACCTTGAGCGGTCTGGATGCATAGGCTATAACCTTACCAACCTGCATAAGAACACAACCCAAACCAACCCTAGATGCATCACAATAAACAGTGTAATTCTCACCACACTTAGGCAAAGTAAGCACCGGGGCTGAAGTGAGTCTGTCCTTGAGCTCCTGGAAACTCTTCTCACAAGTTTCCGTCCATTTAAACTTGGCTTTGTTCTTAGTCAAAGCTGTCAATGGGGCAGCAATGGAAGAAAAGCCCTCCACAAACCTGCGGTAGTAACCAGCCAATCCCAAAAAGCTACGGATGTCAGTAGGAGTAAGAGGCTTTGGCCAGTTCTTCACAGCCTCAGTCTTCCTGGGATCCACCTCCACGCCCTGATCGGACATAACATGACCCAGGAAGGTCACTGATCTCAGCCAAAATTCATATTTGCTGAATTTGGCATACAACTGATGCTGTCTAAGTACCTGCAAGGTTAATTTAAAATATTGTTCATGCTCTTCCTTGGTCTTAGAGTAGATGAGAATGTCATCAATGAATACTATGACGAAAGAGTCAAGGTATTCACGGAAGACCCTGTTCATGAGATCCATAAATGCAGCAGGTGCATTCGTGAGACCAAATGACATGACTAAGAACTCATAGTGACCATAGCGGGTACGAAAGGCTGTCTTTGGGATATCTCCATCCCTAACCCTAAGCTGATGATACCCTGAACGAAGATCAATCTTAGATAAGAAACTAGACCCTTGGAGTTGATCGAACAAATCATCTATTCTGGGGAGTGGATACTTATTCTTTATAGTGACTTTGTTGAGCTGCCGATAATCGATGCACATTCTAAGGGTTCCATCTTTCTTCGTTACAAACAACAATGGAGCGCCCCAAGGGGATATGCTCGGCTGAATGAAACCCTTGTCAGTGAGATCTTTTAACTGCAGCTTCAACTCTTTGAGTTTAGCTGGAGTCATTCTCTAAGGAGGACTTGAAATTGGTTTAGTATCGGGTTCTAAGTCTATACCAAAGTCAATCTCTCGAGGGGGAGGAACTCCAGGCAAATCATCACGAAATACATTTTGGAACTCATTCACTACAGGCACTGAGTCTATGGAAGGAATGTCATGATCTAAATCATTAACACTCACAAGATGACACAATAACCCCTTGGACATCATTTTATTGGCCTTAAGGTTCGAAATCAAGGGATTAGGATGACTTGAGTTGTACCCCTCCCAGACCAGCTCTACCTCATTAGAGAAACGAAATCTCACAACCCTACTACGATAATCCATACAAGCATAACAACTATGAAGCTAGTCCATGCCAAGAATAACATCAAAATCATGCATGGGTAACTCAACCAAGTCTGCACACATAGTCTTACCACTTATCACTATTGGGCAACCCTTGTACACTCTATCAGTTCTTACATTTTCTCCTAAAGGTGTACTAACCACTATAGGATCATGCAGAACTTCAGGCAATATCTCAAAAGTGAGAGCAAGCAAATGAGTTACAAAGGAAAGCGTAGACCCTGGATCAAGTAAAGCATAAATAGAAGTTGAGAACACTTGCAGCATACCTCTGACCACATCAGCGGACTTCTCCTGCTCCTCTCTGCCTTTCATGGCATAGAACCTGTTCCTCTTAGGAGGCTCGGTTGCTGCTGCACCCTGTGGATTAGGCCTAGGCTGAGTATTTGTAAGACCTTGAAAATAGCTTAAGTATTCTAGAGTCTAACATGTTGGTGTTAGTGTTCTAGGGTCCTAAATATGTTTAATATGTGGTATATAGGCAGTAGCTAAAGTATTAGGGGTGTTGGAAGTCAAACGTCAAGGGATGACTAAGACGTGTGACGACTAAGTCTCCTAAATGTCTAAAATGTGGTTCTAAGTGTTTATGTGTGTTTCATGGTGTTTTAAGGTTATAAATAGAGTTATTATAGCATGTATAGGCTGTGGTTAAATTTTCATGAAGTTTGGAGTTCAAACGATCAAGAACGTCCAAGGCATTCGAAAGATGTGCCTTGAGTCGACCTTGTACGTCTAGGCGAGTTTCATCGAGTTTTATGTGTTCGTTTTGGTTGAAATTCATGTGAGAGGTGTTAAACTCATATATGGACATGTTTAGGTTGGAAAAGTCCTGTAAATTATCCCCAAGGACCATCAAAGGGTCCTTGAGGAAAGGACCCAAAATATGTTGGCAGACTGTCCCAGACATCCTTTCCGACGGAGCTGTTGACAGCCAGTCATGGCTGTGACACCCCGTCACAAGGGTTCCGTCGTGGGTGACTTGTCCAAGGGTGTAGGGGGGACCCTTTTCAAGCCATAGTAGCTGGATATGGAGGTCCATGACGGACCGTTTCACCCGTGACGGTCCGTCACACACAGGTCGTCAGAAGCAAGTTCCTGCGCAGATTTTTCTGCCAAGTTAGGGGTGAACTTGTAAATTCACCCAATTACTAAATAAGAGTGTGGACGGTTTATTAAGGAGTATTTGGGTATTTTAAAGGAGTATATAAGTGTTTAACACTTAGAATAATTCATTCTTCTAAAATCAAAACCCCAAAGTCCCTTAGAAAACCCAAAGACTCCATTGAAGTCCAACTTGAAGAATCAGCTTGGTGTGGCATTTTGAAGGAGAATTCTTCAACAAAGTGAAGGATTATCATCCTTAAGGTATGGCTTTGATCCTTGAAACTCGTTTCATCAAGGAGCCAACTTTCAAAGATGTTCAAAGCTTTCTAAAGAGATTTGTCCTATTTCGGGATTTCTACCATGGGTTCTTGCATAAATGATTTCTAAACATTGAATTATGATCTAATTGATATTGTATTGATGATTTCAACATAAATTACCTATGAACCCATGTGAATTTATGAACCCTAGTTTTGACTACTTATTGGGTTACTTGATATTAAGCTTATGTTTATGAATTGTTGTATAGTTTCTTATGGGCTTTCTAATGATATAAGAATTGTGTTCAATTGATATGTAATTGATATTATATTGTTAAACCTAGATTGAATTGATGTAGATTCATTGAGTTTTATGGTTATTGCTTTGAATTATTATTCATGGCCATGGGTAAGGGCCTTGTGATGTTAAATTGGTTGATTTGGCATTGAATTGAGGTGTGGATATGGGGATGAAGGTATGATGCCCCGTTTTCTTTAATTTGATATTAATTATACTTTGATTCTATTGTGATTGGTATGGTCCACTTATGGTGGCGGTGTTATGTGTTTAGTTTGCAATTGATGTGGCCTTGTCGGCGTTACTTTATGCAATATGATGATCATGGCCTTGTCGGCATTACTTGAAGTATATGATGATTATGTGATATATAATAATGTCTATCTATATGTGAAAGTATATGTGTTCTTATATGAAGTGATGTTAGGTTATAAGATGTTATTCCTAAATACTTCTACAATGACTTATATTGTATGTTAAAGTGAAATATGTGGTGTCTTGTTTAGGTAGACTTATGTCCCTTTCTTGATGCTTATATGAACGTTATTATGTGATGATTTGACTTAGTATGTTAAGAGTCTTGAATAATATAAGTGAGACCTTGATGATAAGAAGGTCAATGTTATGTGGAACCTTGTACTTAGTGGCGAGGTTATGAATTGTGAAGTAGTTAGCCGTAATGGTATCCTTCATGCTATGAGTGATGGACTTAGGGATGGTTGGCTGGAACGGCATCATATCATACCTTAGGAAAGTCGCGATGAGCTTCTTGTCGCTAAAGTGAGATATGCCCTAGTGGAACTTGCTTTGGTAGGGTGAATGTAAATGAGGTCGTGAACTAGATAAGGACCTATTTATGTGAACCTTGATGTGAACTAATCTATGAGAACTAAGGCTAGCACCCAGTGAGTATGAGTAAGGGGGAAGTGGATTCAGTTAAAGAAAGAGATTGAATGCTTCATACACTCTTCATATTCCTTAACCATGTGCCTACATGGGATGTGTCCAAGTTCTACCATTGGCAAGTAGAACAACCTCATCGAAGTAGGATAGAACTTCGGATTCCATGTCTTGCTACCATGGTCTATGTCGGTTATTGCCTATTCTCATCATGTGGAATACCTTTTAGCATTAGATAAGTTTATGAGGTTTAGGTGGTGGTATGGGACGCTATCTAGACATTGCACAATAGACTTTGAAGGTGTTATGTGGAGTTCCTAGGTCTTGTCCAAAGACCATTATGTGATCCATTATGTGAGTGTCTTATGTGATGATTTATGTGAGTGTCTTATATGATGTATGAGTCTTAATGAACTAATGAATTAATGAACGATGTTAGTAACTATGTAAATGGTTGAGTACCTAATCTAAGTGACTTAAGCATTCCTTAGCTAAAGTATGAGGAGGACATGAAAGGATGGTCTCTTCATGTCTTATCTTTGGAAGTCTTGAGGATGACTCTAGTTAGGGAAGTTGGTTAATCTTGTTGACATGATCTAAACCTTAGGAAGTCTTAAGGACTATTTAGGTAATCTTGGAGAGGTCATTGTACTATGGACATATCTTCTTGATTTCTTAAGTAGGTCTTCTGATAGGCTTTAGAAAGAGAATGTCTTCTAATCTAAGTGTTGGTGTGTTTAGTGAGAATGATTCTATTTAAGGTAGTATATAGGATCTCTTGTGTGTGTGTGAAAGGGATTGTATGGGCGGTCGCTCCACACTTACTCAAGTGAGACTTAGAATCACCTTAGGTAGAGGAATCTTACATATATGGTTAAGGTTGTTTTCTAAGTGTGTATGTGACTCATCGTAGGTAATCTTAAGGGTTGTTTAGGCACATCTAGAGAGGGTGTATGGGCGGTCTCTCTTTGTGTGACTTAAGTGAATCTTAGGATGACTTTAATTGAGGTAATTACATGCTAGGAAGACTTAGGGAGAAGGGTGAAGTGATTCACTGTAACAGTGAATTAATTCACTGTACAGTGAATGTAGCTCACTGTAAAGTGAGTCTTTAAGATGCTATCTTTGGTTTAATGTTATCTTATGTGTTTCTTAATTGGTAAATGATGTTCTTATGTTTAAACTATGATTTCTAAATGAAAAGATGCATATTTCCAATAAAGTCCATTTTCATGATTTTTATGCATATAGCCATACTTAGTACATGTGGTTGTACTAATTCCATGCTTTATTTTCTATCTATAGTCCTTGGTAGGTAAGGAGCTTTTGGAGAAGAAAACTTGGGCATTAGAAGAATCGTCCGAGTAGAAGAGTTCAAGTGTGTCCTCATTGTTTCGAGGACATATATGTCATTTTATGTTTCTTTTATGAAGTATTGTAATAAGACTATGTTAGTTCTATTTTCGTATTAAAGTACTCTTGTGTCTTAAGTTGATGAGATTGAGACTTCGTATTTCTATATGAAAGAGTTTTAAAGACTATATTATGTTTTAGTGAAAAGTTTTAATCCGCACTACTTTTCATTATGTATATGCGATGAATGATATGAATGAGGCTTGTCTGAGAACTCTGAGAGTTTGACGACGCCGGTCGCAATCCAAGATTGCACCCTATCTTCTAGGGTATGGTCTCGGATTGTGACAAAGTTGGTATCAGAGCATAGGTTGGTGAAAGTAGTATTAGGTATCAAAAAGTCTCATCAAGTCATGTCTAGTAGAGTCTTGACCATCGGTGTGAGTCGCGACACATCTATGGGCGAGAGGCTATAGGACGATAGAGTTTCCCTTCTTTTCTATTCCTATATCGTGCGGTTGAGTAAATGTTATGATTATCCTTCTTATGAGTTTCCTTGTGTTTGCTAGGAGATGAATACTAGAAGGATGGCCGCTAGAAGGATGGAAGAGGAGAGGGTGAATGAGGAAGTTCTTCCCCAAGTTGAGCAAGTTGAGCAAGGTGCTCAAGGTGAGCAAGGTGTCCAAGGTGGGCAAGGTGATGAAGTGCCTCCCCAAGGTGATCATGTTCCTAATGTGGATGGAGGTAATGAGGTACCGGAGTTGTCTAATAGGGTGATTGGAGAGGCTTTGAGGGCTTTGGCTCAAGCCGTAACTACTCAAATCAATTTGAGTATGGTACCTAGGGTTATGGAGAGCACTATGACTTCTAGGTTGAGAGATTTTGTGAGGATGAATCCTCCAATATTTCTTGGCTCTAAGGTGAATGAGGATCCCCAAGAATTTCTTGATGGTGTGTACAAAGTGTTGAGTGCAATGGGGGTTACATCTAGGGAGAAGGCAGAATTGGCTTCATATCAATTGAGAGATGTGTCCCAAATTTGGTATACTCAATGGAAGGACAATAGGCCGGAAGATTCGGGTCCTATTGAGTGGGAAGAGTTTAAGGGAGCTTTTCTTGGTAAGTACTTTCCCCGAGAGAGAAAAGAAGTCAAGGTGGAGGAGTTTATTAATCTCAAGCAAGGCAATATGAGTGTTGAGGAGTACTCTTTGAAATTCTCGACATTGTCTAGGTATGCTCCTTCTCTTGTGTCCAATCCAAGAGATGAAATGAGTCGCTTTTGTACCGGAGTAGCCGATTTGGTGAAGGAAGAATGTCGTACCGCTATGCTTCATGATAATATGACCTTATCTAGACTCATGGTGTATGCACAATCTATTGAGGAGTCTAAACTTAGAAGGATGGCTAGAAGTTTGAAAAGGGGTGCTGTTAGTGATCAAGAGCAACCTAGGTTCAAAAAGAGGATTCAAACTCAAGATGGACCTAGAGTTCCTAAGAAGAAGTTTGAGAAAGGAGGTGGTTCTAAGGATAGCAAGCCTACTTGTGCAAATTGTGGCAAGAAACACTATGGTGAGTTTTTATTGGGTACCGGTAGTTGCTTTGGTTGTGGAAAGGATGGGCACAAAGTGAGAGATTGTCCAAACATTGCTTCTAGGAAGGAGGGCAAGAGAGTTGAGCCTAGTGTTCCAAAGGATGATGCTCCAACTAAGAGGCGTTTCTATGCACCCCGTACTAGATTTGAGAAGTCGGGTGATGGTGATGATGATGTTGGTAAGTTTTTGTTTCTCTTTTGATAGTATGAGTTTCTTCTAAGTGGGGGAGTATGTTTTGTAGATGGGATAGAAGTTCTTAAATTGTTGCATGTGCATGATGTTTAGGAGTTTTGTTGAAATTGAATTTCATTTACTTGTTGCATTGTGTGTTTAAGAAGCTTTGAGCATGTTTTATGATGTGTTTACATGATGTTATCTTGCATTCTAGCATGTCTATATAAAGAATTGCCTAAAGATTGCATTTTTGGAAAAGTTGCTAAATCACTGCTTCTTAGTGAACTGCTCACTGTAATTTTTTTGAGAAAGTGACTAAGTGATTCTTTTGTCTAAAATTCTTGTTATGTGGTTAGAACTGATGTATATGAATATGATGTTGAATATAAAATGTGTTTTTGCTATTTGGATTGAAGCATGTGAGTTTTGTAGCATAACGAGTTATAGAATTGTCTTCTAGTTTCTTGTTGTGTTGTGAATCTCTTGATTATGTGAAATTGATGATTTCTTCTTAGATATGTGTTGTATGATTTGGTTATGTGCTGCTAGTTGAATCTCTAATCTTGGAAGTGTTCGGAGAGTGGCAAGTGCCATTCGAGGACGAATGTTGTCCAAGTGGGGGAGATTGTAAGACCTTGAAAATAGCTTAAGTACTATAGAGTCTAACATGTTGGTCTTAGTTTTATAAGGTCATAAATATGTTTAATATGTGGTATATAGGCAGTAGCTAAAGTATTAGGGGTGTTGGAAGTCAAACGTCAAGGGATGACTAAGACGTGTGACGACTAAGTCTCCTAAATGTCTAAAATGTGGTTATAAGTGTTTATGTGTGTTTCATGGTGTTTTAAGGTTATAAATAGAGTTATTATAGGATGTATAGGCTGTGGTTAAAGTTTCGTGAAGTTTGGAGTTCAAACGATCAAGAACGTCCAAGGCATTCGAAAGATGTGCCTTGAGTCAACCTTGTACGTCTAGGCGAGTTTCATCGAGTTTTATGTGTTCGTTTTGGTTGAAATTCATGTGAGAGGTGTTAAACTCATATATGGTCATGTTTAGGTTGGAAAAGTCCTGTAAATTATCCCCAAGGACCATAAAAGGGTCCTTGAGGAAAGGACCCAAAATCTGTTGGCAGACTGTCCCAGACAGCCTTTGCGACGGAGCTGGTGACGGCCCGTCATGGCTGTGACGCCCCGTCACAAGGGTTCCGTCGTGGGGGACTTGTCCAAGGGTGTATGGGGGACCCTTGGCAAGCCATAGGATCTGGATATGGAGGTCCATGACGGACCGTTTCACCCGTGACGGTCCGTCACAGACAGGTCATCACAAGCAAGTTCCTGCACAGATTTTTCTGCCAAGTTAGGGGTGAACTTGTAAATTCACCCCATGACTAAATAAGAGTGTGGACGGTTTATTAAGGAGTATTTGGGTATTTTAAAGGAGTATATAAGTGTTTAACACTTAGAATAATTCATTCTTCTAAAATCAAAACCCCAAAGTCCCTTAGAAAACCCAAAGACTCCATTGAAGTCCAACTTGAAGAATCAGCTTGGTGTGGCGTTTTGAAGGAGAATTCTTCATCAAAGTGAAGGATTATCATCCTTAAGGTATGGCTTTGATCCTTGAAACTCGTTTCATCAAGGAGCCAACTTTCAAAGATGTTTTCAAAGCTTTCTAAAGAGATTTGTCCTATTTCGGGATTTCTACCATGGGTTCTTGCATAAATGATTTCTAAACATTGAATTATGATCTAATTGATATTGTATTGATGATTTCAACATAAATTACCTATGAACCCATGTGAATTTATGAACCCTAGTTTTGACTACTTATTGGGTTACTTGATATTAAGCTTATGTTTATGAATTGTTGTATAGTTTCTTATGGGCTTTCTAATGATATAAGAATTGTGTTCAATTGATATGTAATTGATATTATTGTTAAACCTAGATTGAATTGATGTAGATTCATTGAGTTTTATGGTTATTGCTTTGAATTATTGTTCATGGCCATGGGTAAGGGCCTTGTGATGTTAAATTGGTTGATTTGGCATTGAATTGAGGTGTGGATATGGGGATGAAGGTATGCTGCCCCATTTTCTTTAATTTGATATTAATTATACTTTGATTCTATTGTGATTGGTATGGTCCACTTATGGTGGCGGTGTTATGTGTTTAGTTTGCAATTGATGTGGCCTTGTCGGCGTTACTTTATGCAATATGATGATCATGGCCTTGTCGGCATTACTTGAAGTATATGATGATTATGTGATATATAATAATGTCTATCTATATGTGAAAGTATATGTGTTCTTATATGAAGTGATGTTAGGTTATAAGATGTTATTCCTAAATACTTCTACAATGACTTATATTGTATGTTAAAGTGAAATATGTGGTGTCTTGTTTAGGTAGACTTATGTCCCTTTCTTGATACTTATATGAACGTTATTATGTGATGATTTGACTTAGTATGTTAAGAGTCTTGAATAATATAAGTGAGACCTTGATGATAAGAAGGTCAATGTTATGTGGAACCTTGTACTTAGTGGCGAGGTTATGAATTGTGAAGTAGTTAGCCGTAATGGTATCCTTCATGCTATGAGTGATGGACTTAGGGATGGTTGGTTGGAACGGCATCATATCATACCTTAGGAAAGTCGCGATGAGCTTCTTGTCGCTAAAGTGAGATATGCCCTAGTGGAACTTGCTTTGGTAGGGTGAATGTAAAGGAGGTCGTGAACTAGATAAGGACCTATTTATGTGAACCTTGATGTGAACTAATCTATGAGAACTAAGGCTAGAACCGAGTGAGTATGAGTAAGGGGGAAGTGGATTCAGTTAAAGAAAGAGATTGAATGCTTCATACACTCTTCATATTCCTTAACCATGTGCCTACATGGGATGTGTCCAAGTTCTACCATTGGCAAGTAGAACAACCTCATCGAAGTAGGAAAGAACTTCGGATTCCATGTCTTGCTACCATGGTCTATGTCGGTTATTGCCTATTCTCATCATGTGGAATACCTTTTAGCATTAGATAAGTTTATGAGGTTTAGGTGGTGGTATGGGACGCTATCTAGACATTGCACAATAGACTTTGAAGGTGTTATGTGGAGTTCCTAGGTCTTGTCCAAAGACCATTATGTGATCCATTATGTGAGTGTCTTATGTGATGATTTATGTGAGTGTCTTATATGATGTATGAGTCTTAATGAACTAATGAATTAATGAACGATGTTAGTAACTATGTAAATGGTTGAGTACCTAATCTAAGTGACTTAAGCATTCCTTAGCTAAAGTATGAGGAGGACATGAAAGGATGGTCTCTTCATGTCTTATCTTTGGAAGTCTTGAGGATGACTCTAGTTAGGGAAGTTGGTTAATCTTGTTGACATGATCTAAACCTTAGGAAGTCTTAAGGACTATTTAGGTAATCTTGGAGAGGTCATTGTACTATGGACATATCTTCTTGATTTCTTAAGTAGGTCTTTTGATAGGCTTTTGAAGGAGAATGTCTTCTAATCTAAGTGTTGGTGTGTTTAGTGAGAATGATTCTATTTAAGGTAGTCTATAGGATCTCTTGTGTGTGTGTGAAAGGGATTGTATGGGCGGTCGCTCCACACTTACTCAAGTGAGACTTAGAATCACCTTTGGTAGAGGAATCTTACATAGATGGTTAAGGTTGTTTTCTAAGTGTGTATGTGACTCATCGTAGGTAATCTTAAGGGTCGTTTAGGCACATCTAGAAAGGGTGTATGGGCGGTCTCTCTTTGTGTGACTTAAGTGAATCTTAGGATGACTTTAAGTGATGGAATTACATGCTAGAAGATGTTAAAAGAGATGGCTAGGACTTCACTGTAACAGTGAAGGGACTTCACTGTACAGTGAAGGGAACTCACTGTACAGTGAAGGGAACTCACTATAAAGTGAGCCTTTAAAATGTTATTTTTGGTTAATTGTTATGTTATGTGTTTCTTAATTTCTAAATGAAAAGATGCATATTTCCAATAATGTCCGTTTTCATGATTTTTTGCATATAGCCATACTTAGTACATGTGGTTGTACTAATTCCATGCTTTATTTTCTATCTATAGTCCTTGGTAGGTAAGGAGCTTTGAAGAAGAAGACTTGGGCTTAGAAGAATCGTTCGAGTAGAAGAATTGAAGTATGTCCTCATTTGTATCGTATGTCGTTTTATGTTTCTTTTATGAAGTATTGTAATGTCACAACCCGGATTCTGGAATCGGTATAGCAACCGGCGTCGTTGACCTCTTAGAGGTCGCAGACAAACCTCATCTTGCATTCATCACATTCATCTAGTTAAATCTGCGAAAAAATTAAAACTTTTTATATGTATGAAGTATACATAGACTTCATATAATTATTAAGTAGATACATCATATACTAAGCTCAACATAAGAGAACAACCATCTAACATAAAGAATCAATTTGAAACTGAAGATGAATATATCATAAATAGTTTGCCAAACACGACCTTATTACAAAGCTTCGAAATGAAGGTACGAAAGAAACGCTAGGGACAACATCCACTAGCTATGTCTAAAACAAAGGCTAGACTAAATTTGTAGCATCCTCGAAATCATGAGGACCTACCAATTAGTTTGGAGAAACGCTGAAGTCCAAACCGCTGCAAGTGTCGTCAACCTGTCATTTGACCTGCACCTATAAAATAGTAAATAGTAGGGGGTTAGTACACCACTTGTACTAAGTATGGGTATATGCGCACATACACATAAAGCTATGCATGATCAATGAAAGCTCTTCCTAAACAACATGCCATTTCTGGAAAGTCTAGTCATTAGACTTTCCTAATTCGTTAGTTGCGAATTGTGGTATGAATATGATGTATTTTAATGCATTCAAAGCACACAACTCATTTCCTATATGATTACAAGACATTAGTATCATCAACATAATTTTACAACCACTCGGGCGAAGATTTAAATTTTTGATCCTCCAAACCCGAGAGCTCCTCTTTGTACACTTAGATTATTTTTCAGTCTTTTTCTTCTTCTTGTTTTGTAGTTCAATAACTCCTTTGGTCCTATGTTTTACTTACAAGTGAAATGATTCATTGTAGTCCCATACCCACGATGAATCAAGTAAGTAATTCAAGAGATTAAGAAAATGACTTAACTATAATTTGGGGCATGAATATATTTATAAGTCAATACTTATTGACTATACTCATTCTTTAGTTGATTGCATAATGTGCATAGATCTTGGGGCATATCATTAAAGCATATGATCTTGCTTACTTTGGGCATAAATTCTTTATAAACCAATCTTTAGTGACTATTCCTATTATTTCGTCGTTTATGGACGATGAGCACTTCTTTCATTGAGTTACATATGTTCATAGTTCATTCTTGTAGAGCATGTTGGGAGTTGTCCCGATGAATGGAATGCCCTTGGTTATGGATTAATTGAATTAGTTTAGAAGTACTTGAGTTGTCATTTCATTGTTTGGGCTACACAAGATTGGCATATGATTAGTATTGGCCTAGAAAATTTGGAAATAACTTCATAGTCAATTTATTGGCACAAGCCAAACATTCATTCAAATATAATTTCATGCAATCATTAGCCAATTATATACCATATTTTTGGAGATAATATTGTAGGCCAATTTATTGGCATAAGCCAAACGTTCACTACACTTGAACTTTTAACCTTTGGTTAACTTACAAGAACAATTCAATGTTTTTAAGTTCACAAGTTCGTGTGGATAGGGCATGTTGGGACTTGTCCCATTGATTGGCATACCCTATGTTATGAGTTCATTAATGTAGAGATTGGTATGAATTTTCATGTTTTGGAATTAATGTGATTAGACATATGTTTTACTAGCCAATTTGTTGGCACAAATCATAATTTCACTAGGCACTGGTCATGAGAATATCATGGAGATCTTTTTAGCCAACCTTATAACATAACTTTAGGCACAACGTTTTTTAAACATCTTGGACAGCATAATATGATCATTTAACGAACACAACATCATCAACAAGTCACATTAACAGTAGGTATGCACAACAAACCGTAGTCATCTTCATACATAACATTTTCAGACACATCTTAACATAGTATCATTCTCTTAACCAATCTTAGTTCATGACTTTAGGGTAACGTTTTTAAGACATATTGTACAGTATCATATTAACATTTGATGACTTTAATATCATCATAACGTCACAACAACAGTAAGTCAATATTCGGCCAATACACATAAATCACCTAACACAATCACGGACGTTCTTAGCATATCATCGATTCTTAGTTTTCATGATAGTATTAACTTTACGCAACTACAGGTTTATAGGTTCATTCGATACTCATCCTTCAAGAACAATACATCTTAAGAAGAGCCAGCACCACATACCAACAACATGATCTCTAACCTATTCAACATTGAAATCGAAAAGGATACTAGGGACAAGGAGTTCGACGAGAACGGGAACAACCCTAGTTTCAAGATCGTTGAATTAATTGGAAAGAAAGTTATCTTGGAGAAAGGAGTCCAGGATAGAAACACATACCTTAATTAAAACTTCATCTATGAAGACCATCTTGAACGAAAACTTGGAGAAACCTTGAAATCGCCTAGGAGAATCAATGGAATGTTCTGCCTTTTTCTTGCGTTTGTTGCTTGCTGTTTTTGCGTTGCCTTTTCTATGAGTTTGAACGTGATTTTTAGGTTTAATAACTGATATTGAATTATACAACTTAGGTTTAATAAGTTAATTTAATAAAATAATTAACCAATTACCAAAATGCCCCTCCTAAGTTGACTAAACATAGGAGAACATAACAATTAGTCACATCTGGAAATTTGTGTTGATTATGGTTTTGGTCAACATTTTGACTTTATATTAATAACTTAAATCCCTAATTTAATTAATTTAGGTACCTAGGGTAAGTAATATAGTACCCCTAAGTCATTGGAACCAAAATTAACCCTTTTGGACCATCCTAGTTTAAGTACTAGGATGTTTCTTGAGTTGTACTAGGTTAGTGTAAGAATTTTGTTTTGATCATTTAAACTAATTAATTAAATTTCTAATTTAATTAATTAGGTGACCTAATGTAATTACTAAAGTACCCTTAAGTCATTAGGACCATAACCAATCTTTTGAACCATCCTAGGTTAGGTACTAGGTTGACTTTTTCTTGTTTTAACCGAAATCTGGAAATTACTTTGTGATTTCGGTTTTGCCACTTTAAATTAATTAATTAAGTTGCTAAATTAATTAATTAAGTAGCCTAGGGTAACTACTAAAGTACCCTTAAGTCGATAGGATCTTAACTAACTCTTTGGACCATCCTAGGTTAGGTACTAGGTTGTCCCTTTCTTGTCTTAACCGAAATCTGAAAATTTCCTTTTTAGTTTCATTTTTGCCCTTTTAAATTAATTAATTAATTTGCTAAATTAATTAATTATGTAACCTAGGGGAATTACTAAAGTACCCCTAAGTTGTTAGGACCATAACTAACCTTTTGGACCATCCCAGGTTAGGTACTAGGTTGTCTCTTTAACTAGTACTAGGTTAGTGTCAACCCGGTTTTGGTCCTAGGTTGTCGGGTGCACTAATTAGTTTATTTCATTTGGTCCTAGGTTCGTTAGCTATTTAGGGCAGTAGGTTAGAGTCTAGAATTAGTTAGAAAGTTAGGCCCTGCATGGAGGGGTCCCTTGTGCACGTGTCCCCCCCCCTAACTACCCTAACCGAATTCGGTTAGGGTGGTCCCCTCCTTGGCCACTTCTTCACATGTCTTGCACATGTGCTTGCACATGGGTTGGTTGTACTTTCCAAACTAACTATTACTTATGGTTCCTTTGGGAATGTTTACTTGTCGTCCCAAGGATCCTCACTATGTCCTTGCGCACTGCTTAATCTACATGATCATTTTAAATGGTTATGTGCTATGGTGCTAGGCTTGACACTTGGATGCCTAGTACTTCATATGTTTTGTTGAGATGTCATTTTTATTTAGCTTAGGGTCTTCATTGCAGGTGCATTTATTGAACATCAATCTTGGATTGGGGTATGACAACTGTCACGACCCAAAATCTGGCCGCGAGTGGCACCCACACTTATCCTACTATGTGAGCGAACCAACCAATCTAAAACCCCAACATATTGAACAAAATACAAAGCGGAAGACTTAAAACTCATTAACGAAATCAATTAAATAACTTCTAAAATTTATAACTCATTATCCCCAAAATCTGGAAGTCATCATCACAAGAACATCTATCCTCAAGTTACTAATCTAAAAGTATCTAAGAAGCTAAAATAAATAAAAGGCTAGTCCATGCCGGAAGTTCAAGGCATCAAGACATTGAAGAGAAGATCCAGTCCAAGCTAGAAGCATTAGCTCACCCTGAAATCCGGTGTAGTGAAGACTGGCTAGAATTGCTGCTGAGTTGAAGACGATGGTACGTTTGCTGCATTCCCCAAATAACAAAGAAAGAAACAACAAGTAGGGGGTCAGTACAAACCACAAGTACTGAGTAGGTATCATCGGCCAACTCAAAATAGAAAACAGTATATATCAGTTCATATCATAAATCAACTACAATACTCAACATGTAACAACAAGTACTATAATCATCAATAAGTACTACCAAGTTCATCCATGAGGACTCAAGCCTCAATACCACACTCATTTGGGAAATTAGGTTCATTACATTGAGTATATTAACATCTCT
>JABWTJ010001038.1:102500-110352 GCA_016801875.1 Solanum sitiens | reverse complement strand
TCAACAAGCATGACTATATAACCTATATACCTTTTCAACTATCACAGACTCACCCACCGAAGTAGAAACACGAATAGGCATGTCAAGCGATTCACAATGTAAATTTAGACCAGTAGCAAATGAGGAAGATACATATGAAAACGTGGAGCCAGGATGAAATAATACAGAAGCCATGTAATCACAAACCAAAAGATTACCTGTGATAACAGCCTCAGATGCCTCTGCCTCAGACCTCCCAGGGAAAGCGTAACAATGGGCCCTATCTCCAGTCTGCCCGTTGCCCCTACCATGTGGCATTGTAGTAGCTCCAGTTTGTCCATCACCTCGGCCATTTTGGTGACCACCATTACCTCGGCCACCACGTCCTCCAGAATAACGGCCTCTACCATGACCACCTCTACTTTAGCATATCGGGTGCGTCTATTAAACTCTGTTTGGACAATTCATTCTAATATGTCCAGTCTCCCCACATACATTAAACCTATGTATTCAAGGGGGGCATAAGTCTCCAGAGAAGTGTTGACCGGTCTGAGGTGGACCCCCAACTACAGTCTGTAGTGAAGACTGAATTGGTCGGACTGAGTAGCCTCCTGAACCCTGTCCTCTAGAGTAAGAACCATTAAACTCACCTCCCTTTCGAAACCTTTTTGATGTCGATGCCATGGTGAAGTCATCTGGCTTCACTCCTTCCACCTCTATCACGAAGTCTACCACTTCTTGAAAGGATTTTGCCGTAGCCGCTACCTGTAAGGCTAAAACCCGCAACTCTGACCTCAACCCCTTCACAAAACGGCGAATCCGTTCTTGTGGACTGAAACAAAGTTGGGTGGCATACCTGGATAATGCACGAAACTTAGCCTCATATGCAGTAACCAACATCCTACCTTGCTCTAGGCTCAAGAACTCATCCCTTTTCCTATCCCTCAAAGTCCGGGGAATATACTTCTCCATAAACAAACTAGAGAATGATGCCCAAGTCATAGGTGGTGCCTCTGTTGGTTGACACTCAACATGTGACCGCCACCACATTTTGGCGTTCCCTTGAAGCTGATAACTCACGAACTCAACACCAAACCGTTCTACTATAAGTCATGATTGTGGCGCGCTTCACAACCATAAGCTAGAAACTATGTAACGTAGTTGTGTTGAGCTTTAGATCCTAGGTAATTTAACCTCATGCTCTGATACCAAGTTTATCACGACCCGGATTCTGGAATCCGTATCGCAACCAGCGTCGTTGACCTCTCAGAGGTCGCAGACAAACCTCATCTTGCATTCATCACATTCATCTAGTTAAATCTGCGGAAAATTTAAAACTTTTTATATGTATGAAGTATACATAGACTTCATATAATTATTAACTAGATACATCATATACTAAGCTCAACATAAGAGAACAACCATCTCACATAAAGAATCAATTCGAAACTGAAGATGAATATATCATAAATAGGTTGCCAAACATGACCTTATTACAAAGCTTTGAAATGAAGGTACAAAAGAAACGCTAGGGACAAAATCTACTAGATATGTCTAAAACTAAGGCTAGACTAAATCTGTAGCATCCTCAAAATCATGAGGACCTACCAATTGGTTTGGAAAAACGCTGAAGTCCAAACCGCTGCAAGTGTCGTCAACCTGTCATTTGACCTGTACCTATAAAAATAGTAAATAGTAGGGGGTTAGTACACCACTTGAGCTAAGTATGGGTATATGCGCACATACACATAAAGCTATGCATGATCAATGAAAGCTCTTCCTAAGCAACATGCCATTTCTGGAAAGTCTAGTCATTAGACTTTCCTAATTCGTTAGTTGTGAATTGTGGTATGAATATGATGTATTCTAATGCATTCAAAGCACACAACTCATTTCCTATATGATTACAAGACATTAGTATCATCAACATAATTTTAGAACCACTCGGGCGAAGATTTAAATTTTTGATCCTCCAAACCCGAGAGCTCCTCTTTGTACACTTAGATTATTTTTCAGTCTTTTTCTTCTTCTTGTTTTGTAGTTCAATAACTCCTTTGGTCCTATGTTTTACTTACAAGTGCAATGATTCATTGTAGTCCCATACCCACGATGAATCAAGTAAGTAATTCAAGAGATTAAGAAAATGACTTAACTATAATTTGGGGCATGAATATATTTATAAGTCAATACTTATTGACTATACTCATTCTTTAGTTGATTGCATAATGTGCATAGATCTTGGGGCATATCATTAAAGCTTATGATCTTGCTTACTTTGGGCATATTCTTTATAAACCAATCTTTAGTGACTATTCCTATTATTGTATTATAGGCCTAATGTAAGAAGTCATTATAAGCCAATCTTATTTGGCTAATAATATCTTTTGCCAATTATATAAAATCATTATAAGCCAATTTATTTGGTTTTATCATTTTCATAACATGAGGATTCATTATTAGTTATGCCCTTTTACTTATTGTAAACTTTATTGGACACGATTTTACTATCCTTAGAACAAGTTATTCATTACATCAAGTATTCATTACATTTCATAAGCCATTCTCTATTGGTTATGCCATTGATTTCATTACTTTCATGTTTTATATATTATACATTTCATATACACGAGACCTTGGAATTGTTGATATAGCATTAAGACATCTCAAGTGAGGACCCAACATATGGGACCTCAACCCGAGGGCCTTCTTTAGCAAACACAGATTCTGCTTCATTCGTTCATTCGTACTTCACATTATTCATTTCATTCATTCGTAGGCTGATGTAAACACCAGCTATACCTAGGATGAAGTTTAAGACTCTCATCGGGATCATGAAGTGCAATGACCAAGAATGACCTAATTCCATTACTTGAATCTGATTTCACCTCCTGATTGTCTTGCACAAACACCTTCGGTATCGTTCATTTCATTATCTTTCATACTTTGAGAAACTCCAACCTTAACTGACATAGATCATGTGAGCATCATGAAATCCAGTGTCTTCCCCACACCGAAAAGAAGTGGAGTCACTGTCCAAGGTGAAACCAAAACATGCTAGCGTATATAGGGAATTGAACCCTGCTAGATCCCTATATTGGCAGTATAGGTTCAAAGACTAAGAGATATAAGGAGACCCATACCCGGCATGCTGGATAGTCTCATCTCACGAGAGTTACGTGAACCTCCGCCCTTCTCGAAAGAAGGCATCACCGCTCATAGCTAGCCTATCGGTGCTCTGTATAAAGTTCCATTACATTCAACTCATACATCATGGAAGCTGGCTTCTAGCATAAGGACATCATCGCTCATTAGATGATTTCTCATCTCATCATTAGTATTAAGTGTGAACTGTCCTTACACTTACATGTAGAGTATGATTGAGACTTATTTACTCTTTTGATGACTTGTCATCCTTACTTTACATTGATTAAATGTGAACTGTCCTTACATATCATCCTTACTTTACATTGGTGAATGTGAATTGTCCTTACATATCATCCTTACTTTACATTGATGAATGTGAATTGTCCTTACATATCATCCTTACTTTACATTGATGAATGTGAATTGTCCTTACATATCATCCTTAGGTGTTAATGAGACTATTCTCACACATTCTAACACCTTCATTCGTGAGTATTCTTTTAACAAATTAGCTTTGGTGTAAGTAAGACTTGTCTCACTTCCTTTAACACCCCGTTCTGGTCACATACTTAATATAGACCCCTTTAATTATGTTATAACTCACGTGACTTCTTTACTTTAGTGTAGTAGCTTTATTTCATCGTTTATGGACGATGAGCACTTCTTTCAATGAGTTACATATGTTCATAGTTCATTCTTGTAGAGCATCTTGGGAGTTGTCCCGATGAATGGAATGCCCTTGGTTATGGATTCATTGAATTAGTTTAGAAGTACTTGAGTTGTCATTTCATTGTCTGGGCTACACAAGATTGGCATATGATTAGTATTGGCCTAGAAAATTTGGAAATAACTTCATAGTCAATTTATAGGCACAAGCCAAACATTCATTCAAATATAATTTCATGGAATCATTAGCCAATTCTATACCATATTTTTGGAGATAATATTGTAGGCCAATTTTTTGGCATAAGTCAAACTTTCACTACACTTGAACTTTTAACCTTTGGTTAACTTACAAGAACAATTCAATGTTTTTAAGTTCACAAGTTCGTGTGGATAGGGCATGTTGGGACTTGTCCCATTGATTGGCATACCCTATGTTATGAGTTCATTAATGTAGAGATTGGTATGAATTTTCATGTTTTGGAATTAATGTGATTAGACATATGTTTTACTAGCCAATTTGTTGGCACAAATCATAATTTCACTAGGCACTGGTCATGAGAATATCATGGAGATCTTTTTAGCCAACCTTATAACATAACTTTAGGCACAACGTTTTTTAAACATCTTGGACAGCATAATATGATCATTTAACGAACACAACATCATCAACAAGTCACATTAACAGTAGGTATGCACAACAAACCGTAATCATCTTCATACATAACATTTTCAGACACATCTTAACATAGTATCATTCTCTTAACCAATCTTAGTTCATGACTTTAGGGTAACATTTTTAAGACATATTGGACAGTATCATATTAACATTTTATGACTTTAATATCATCATAACGTCACAACAACAGAAAGTCAATATTCGGCCAATACACATAAATCACCTAACACAATCACGGACGTTCTTAGCATATCATCGATTCTTAGTTTTCATGATAGTATTAACTTTACGCAACTACAGGTTTATAGGTTCATTCGATACTCATCCTTCAAGAACAATACATGTTAAGAACAGCCAGTACCACATACCAACAACATGATCTCTAACCTATTCAACATTGAAATCGAAAAGGATACTAGGGACAAGGAGTTCGACGAGAACGGGAACAACCCTAGTTTCAAGATCGTTGAATTAATTGGAAAGAAAGTTATCTTGGAGAAAGGAGTCCAGGAGAGAAACCCATACCTTAATTAAAACTTAATCTACGAAGACCATCTTGAACGAAAATTTGGAGAAACCTTGAAATCGCCTAGGAGAATCAATGGAATTTTCTGCCTTTTTCTTGCGTTTGTTGCTTGCTATTTTTGCGTTGCCTTTTCTATGAGTTTGAACATGATTTTTAGGTTTAATAACTGATCTTGAATCATACAACTTAGGTTTAATAAGTTAATTTAATAAAATAATTAACCAATTACCAAAACGCCCCTCCTAAGTTGACTAAACATAGGAGAACATAACACTTAGTCAAATATGGAAATTTGTGTTGATTATGGTTTTGGTCAACATTTTGACTTTATATTAATAAATTCAATCCCTAATGTAATTAATTTAGGAACCTAGGGTAAGTACTAAAGTACCCCTAAGTCATTGGAACCAAAATTAACCCTTTTGTACCATCCTACGTTAAGTACTAGGATGTTTCTTGAGTTGTACTAGGTTAGAGTAAGAATTTCGTTTTGATCAATTAAACTAATTAATTAAATTGCTAATTTAATTAATTAGGTGACCTAAGGTAATTACTAAAGTACCCTTAAGTCGTTAGGACCATAACCAATCCTTTGAACCATCCTAGGTTAGGTAATAGGTTGTCTTTTTCTTGTTTTAATCGAAATCTGGAAATTGCTTTGTGATTTCGGTTTTGCCACTTTAAATTAATTAATTAGTTGCTAAATTAATTAATTAAGTAGCCTAGGGTAACTACTAAAGTACCCTTAAGTCGATAGGATCTGAACTAACTCTTTGGACTATCCTAGGTTAGGTACTAGGTTGTCCCTTTCTTGTCTTAACCGAAATCTAAAAATTTCCTTTTTAGTTTCGGTTTTGGCCCTTTTAAATTAATTAATTAGGTAACCTAGGGAAATTACTAAAGTACCCCTAAGTTGTTAGGACCATAACTAACCTTTTGGACTATCCTAGGTTAGGTACTAGGTTGTCTCTTTAACTAGTACTAGGTTAGTGTCAACCCGGTTTTGGTCCTAGGTTGGCGGGTGCACTAATTAGTTTATTTCATTTGGTCCTAGGTTATTTAGCTATTTAGGACAGTAGTTTAGAGTCTAGAATTAGTTAGGAAGTTAGGCCCCACATGGAGGGGTCCCTTGTGCATGTTTTTCCCCCCCTAACTACCCTAACCGAATTCGGTTAGGGTGGTCCCCTCCTTGGACACTTCTTCACATGTCTTGCACATGTGCTTGCACATGGGTTGGTTGTACTTTCCTAACTAACTATTACTTATGGTTCCTTTGGGAATGTTTACTTATCGTCCCAAGGATCCTCACTATGTCCTTGGTCACTGCTTAATTACATGATAATTTTAAATGGTTATGTGCTATGGTGCTAGGCTTGACACTTGGATGCCTAGTATTTCATATGTTTTGTTGAGATGTCATTTTTATTTAGCTTAGGGTCTTTATTGCAGGTACATTTATTGAACATGAATCTTGGATTGGGGTATGACAACCCAAAAAGTATCTTTCTTATTCGTATATAGAAAATTGGCTAATATCCATTGGTCAATTTTTCTATACTATGCCCAATATTTCTCAATATTGGGCATTGGGGTGCCTATGTACCCCTAATAGGCTATCCTAAGGGCATACTGGGCTCTTCATTAGACATATGATTTTTCGGAACATTACATGTAATAAGACTATGTTATTTCTATTTTTGTCATAAAGTACTCTTGTGTCTTAAGATGATGAGATTGAGATTTAGCATTTCTATTACTTTTATATGAAAGAGTTTTAAAGACTATATTATGTTTTAGTGAAAAGTTTTAAATCTGCACTACTTTTCACTATGTATATGCAATGAATGATATGAATGAGGCTTGTCTTAGAACTCTGAGAGTTCGACGACGCCGGTCGCAATCCGAGATTGCACCCTATCTTCTAGGGTATGGTCTCGGGTTGTGACAAAGTTGGTATCAGAGCATAGGTTGGTGGAAGTAGTATTAGGTATCAAAAAGTCTCATCAAGTCACGTCTAGTAGAGTCTTGACCATCGGTGTGAGTCACATCTATGGGCGAGAGGCTATAGGACGATAGAGTTTCCCTTCTTTTCTACTCCTATATCGTGTGGTAGAGTAATGTTATGATTATCCTTCTTATGAGTTTCCTTGTCTTTGCTAGGAGATGAATACTAGAAGGATGGCCGCTAGAAGATTGGAAGAGGAGAGGGTGAATGAGGAGGTTCCTCAAGTTGAGCAAGTTGAGCAAGTTGCTCAAGATGAGCAAGTTGCTCAAGATGAGCAAGGTGTCCAAGATGGGCAAGGTGATGAAGTGCCTCCCCAAGGTGATCATTTCCTAATGTGGATGGAGGTAATGAGGTACCAGAGTTGTCTAATAGGGTGATTGGAGAGGCTTTGATGGCTTTGGCTCAAGCCGTAACTACTCAAATCAATTTGAGTATGGTGCCTAGGGTTATGAAGAGCACTATGACTTCTAGGTTGAGAGACTTTGTGAGGATGAATCTTCCTATCTTTCTTGGCTCTAAGGTGAATGAGGATCCCCAAGAATTTCTTGATGGTGTGTACAAAGTTTTGAGTGCTATGGGGGTTACATCTAGGGAGAAGGCGGAGTTGGCTTCTTATCAATTGAGAGATATGTCTCAAATTTGGTATACTCAATGGAAGGACAATAGGCCGGAAGATTCGGGTCCTATTGAGTGGGAAGAGTTTAAGGGAGCTTTTCTTGGCAAGTACTTTCCCCGTGAGAGAAGAGAAGTCAAGGTGGAGGAGCTTATTAATCTCAAGCAAGGCAATATGAGTGTTGAGGAGTACTCTTTGAAATTCTCGACATTGTCTAGGTATGCTCCTTCTCTTGTGTCCAAT
>JABWTJ010001038.1:87500-97500 GCA_016801875.1 Solanum sitiens | reverse complement strand
CCCCTTCTTATTTTTCCTTAAACTTTTTATTGTCCAATTTCGCCTAAACCAAGAGGTTGTAGGATCAAACCCCCACAGCCTCTTTTATTTTGTTCTTTAATTCGCCTAAGTAGGGAGGTTGTGGGTTCGAACCCCCATAGCCTCCTTACCTTTAATTTAATTTTTGCTAGGGGCTGTGAGGTGGTCGGTTCGAACCCCCACAGCCCCATATATATTTTTCTTTTATTTTTCGCTAGGTTGATGGCATTGGCAGTGAGGTCATGGGATCGAACCCCCACAGCCTCACTTGCTTTAATACTCATTTTCGCCTCCTCTATTTCCAGCCTTGAGGTCGTGGGTTCGATTCCCACGCCTCACATCTTTTTATTTTCTTTATTCTCCCTCTTCCTTGCTTCCCACGAGTCATGTGTTCGATTCCCCCCATCCCCATTCTCTTTATTAATTCATTTCGTGGGCAGCAGCTAAGGGGTTCGAATCCCCTTAGCCCCAACACATTTTTTTTAAAAAAAACTTCCAGCCTCTTGGTCATGTGAGGTCTTGGGTTCGATTCCCCTTGACCTCACCTATTTTAATCACTTTTAAAACTCTTCCAAAATTTCCAGAACCTGCCCGAAATCAACATCACAAGCTGGAAATGTTGATTTCCTTTTTGCAGCCTATTTTCTCCACTCTTTAACGTTAAAAGTTCATGCATTTGGAGTAGTGTTTAGTGAGTCCTTTAGGTGAATTTTCATGGACATATTTGGCCAAGAAATTTTCATTAAATTCAGCCATATTACACTTAAATGAACATCATCATTTACATAAGTTTATACACTTAAAATGACAACCAAAACCATATCAAACTTGAAGCCATAAATCAAAACTCATTCACAGTAAGTTTACAGTAAACTTTTTCACATGCACACACATATTTTCGGTAACAAAGCGTGTCATTCATATGATTCCAAATACATGTTCATGAACATATTCATCACGAAAACACATTGCAATACCTAATTTCTACCAGCAAACATACCAACCTATGATTTGATGGGAGCTAAGGATAGGGATATGCAACGGGGAACAACTTAGTTTTCGGATTAAAATCGTCTGAGTCCTAAGGGTCTCTTGGGAAAGGGACCAAGAGTAAGAAGACCCATACCTAAATTTACTTGTTCAAACACGAATTTGCTGCCCAAAATCCTCTCCACAAATCAGTCAAGCTTTCTCAATCGTCCACACTACTCGACAACCACTTCTCTTTGCTTTATCGTTTGGTTACTTTGTTTTTCTTAAAATTTTCGTGTGAGTTCTTCAAGTGTGAAGAACTTCAATATATTTTATGATTTTGAACTTGTTTTGGCAGAGATAAAACGTGAGAATGAGTGGTTAAACGTGTGTGAGAGAGAGAGAGAGTGAGAGAGAGTGGCTTCAAGTTAGGAGTTTTGGTTTGGGAATTAGTCAAACTAGGACTCCTTGCTAAAATATTAAATAAAAATCTGATTTTTCTTTTTCTTAAATCAGATTATATTTATTATTTAATTTAATTAATTTATCCAATCAAATAAAAGCAAGATAAATCCTTGCTTCTAGTGGGGCTCGAACCCGAGTGACTCCCATTTGCGAAAATGGGTCATTTCGGGTTGCCCCACCCGAATTGCTTTATTAATTAAATTAATATATTAAATAATTAATTCCTCAGGGTAATTACAATATTACCCTTGGCTTGGAAAAGACCATTTTACCCTTGGACCCTCAAAACTTAAAATTTCTTCTTTTGAGTTTGGTAAAAACACTTTCGATTAAATCTTCGTTTTCGTGAGCCTCACATGGTTGGTTCCAACCTTTCCAAGCTCAATTAACTCCCCAAGTTAGTTGGCTTGGTCGTAGTAAGGGTTCTGAGATCTGGTTCTATGCGTATCAGCCCGTGTGGACCTTGGTCTAATCGCAAGCATTCTTGAACAACCTAAGTCTTGATCCTATTCATTTTTAGGGTTGTTACATTATCCTCCCCTTAGGAACATTCGTCCCCGAATGACAATACTACTTCACGTTGTAATGCCAGTCAGATCATAATAAAAGCACTATACACAGTCAATCAATAGCAACAAAATACGGGGAGGTAAGGAAACATAGGTTTAAGAGTATAAAGTCTAACCTCAAGAGCTGAACAGGTGAGGGTAGCGGGCTCTCATGTTGGCCTCAGCCTCCCACGTAGCACCCTCAACAAGATGATTTCTCCACAATACCTTCACTGTGGCAATCTCCTTGTTCCTCAGACGCTTGACCTGTCTGTCTAAGATCTCAACAGGTACCTCCTCATAAGACAAGTCTTCACCACCCCCCAAACCTTCAACAGGTAAGATTGATGCTAGATCACCTAGGCACTTCTTCAACATAGAGACATGAAAGACTGTATGAACAGAAGCTAGTTCTGTAGGCAATGCTAACTCATAGGCCACCTCACCCACACGCTGTAGGATCTCATATGTCCCAACATACCTCGGACTCAGCTTCCCTTTTCTACCAAATCTCATCACCCCTTTCATAGGCGATATTTTCAAGTAAACCTGGTCACCAACATCAAACTCTAAGGGCCGCTATCTGTTATCAGCATATGACTTCTGCCGACTGTAAGCAGTAGTCAACCTGTCCCTAATCATTCTGACGTTCTCTAAGGCTTCATGAATGATCTCCGGACCCAAAATGGATGACTCTCCAACCTCGAACCACCCAACTAGAGATCTACACCGCCTACCATACAGTGCCTCAAACGGTGCCATCCCAATGCTGGAGTGATAGCTATTATTACACGAGAACTCTATCAAAGGAAGATGGTCATCCCAATTACCTCTGAAGTCAATCACACACGCCCTCAACATATCCTCCAATGTCTGTATGGTGCGCTCTGCCTGCCCATCTGTCTGAGGGTGCAAGGCAGTGCTAAGCTTCACCTGCGTGCCCAAGCTCTTCTGGAAAGATCTCCAGAAATGAGAAGTAAACTGAGATCCTCTGTCTGAAATAATAGACAAGGGAATCCCATGCCATCTCACAATCTCATCAATGTAGAGTCTCGCATAATCCTCGACTATGTAAGTAGACTTCACAGGGATAAAGTGGGCAGACTTAGTCAATCTGTCCACAATAACCCATATAGAGTCATGCTGCCTCCTAGTCCTCGGAAGCCCAACCACAAAGTCCATATTAATGGCCTCCCATTTCCAAGTCGGAACCTCAATAATCGTCAGACCACCAGGCTTGAGATGCTCTGCCTTAACCTGCTTACAATTAGGACACTTGGCCACATATTCTGCAATGTCCTTCTTCATGCCATCCCACCAAAAAATCTGTTTGAGATCATGATACATCTTGGTGGAACCTGGATGTATAGAATATCTGGAACCATGGGCCTCTGCAACAATCCTGGTCCGTAAATTATCCACATCTGGCACACACAGCCTGTCCTGATACCTAAGTATGCCATCACCTCCCAAAGCGAAAGACTCATTCATCTTCATCAGTACTAAGTCCTTCTGCTCCATCAACACGGGATCTAGATGCTGACCCTGCTTGACTTCAACTACCAAGGATGATTCAGAACTAGGATGAACTGAAACATCCCCACTAGTGAAGTCAACCAAACGCACACCCAGTCTGGCCAGTCTGTGTACATCTTTTACCAGCTCCTTCTTCTCATCGTCAACGTGAGTTGTACTTCCCATGCTCATCCTGCTCAAAGAATCAGCTACAACATTAGCCTTACCTGGATGATAGTGCACATTCATGTCATAATCCTTCAACAGCTCCAACCATCTCCGGTGATGTAGATTCAACTCCCTCTGTGTGAACACGTACTAGAGACTCTTATGGTTTGTGAACACATCTACATGCACTCCATACAGATAATGCCTCCACAACTTTAGTGCAAACACCACAGCTGCCAACTCCAGGTCATGAGTGGGATAATTCTTCTCATAAACCTTGAGCTGTCTGGATGCATAAGCTACCACCTTACCAACCTGCATAAGAACACAACCCAAACCAACCCTAGATGCATCACAATAAACAGTGTAATTCTCACCACACTTAGGCAAAGTAAGCACCGGGGCTGAAGTGAGTCTGTCCTTGAGCTCCTGGAAACTCTTCTCACAAGTCTCCGTCCATTCGAACTTGGCTTTCTTCTTAGTCAAAGCTGTCAATGGGGCAGCAATGGAAGAAAAGCCCTCCACAAACCTGCGGTTTTTATCCCAAAAAGCTATGGATGTCAGTAGGAGTAAGAGGCTTTGGCCAGTTCTTCACAGCCTCAGTCTTCCTCGGATCCACCTCCACGCCCTGATCGGACACAACATGACCCAGGAAGGTCACTGATCACAGCCAGAATTCACATTTGCTGAATTTGGCATACAACTGATGCTGTCTAAGTACCTACAAGGTTAGTCTCAAATGTTGTTCATGCTCTTCCTTGGTCTTAGAGTAGATGAGAATGTCATCAATGAATACTATGACGAAAGAGTCAAGGTATTCACGGAAGACCCTGTTCATGAGATCCATAAATGCAGCAGGTGCATTCGTGAGACCAAATGACATGACTAAAAACTCAAAGTGACCATAGCGGGTACGAAAGGCTGTCTTTGGGATATCTCCATCCCTAACCCTAAGCTGATGATACCCTGAACGAAGATCAATCTTAGAGAAGAAACTAGACCCTTGGAGTTGATCGAACAAATCATCTATTTTGGGGAGTGGATACTTATTGTTTATAGTGACTTTGTTGAGCTGCCGATAATCGATACACATTCTAAGGGTTCCATCTTTCTTTTTTACAAACAACACTAGAGCACCCCAAGGGGATATGCTCGGCTGAATGAAACCATTGTCAGTGAGATCTTTTAACTGCAGTTTCAACTCTTTGAGTTCAGCTGGAGCCATTCTGTAAGGAGGAATTGAGTTTGGTTTAGTATCGGGTTCTAAGTCGATACCTAAGTCAATCTCTCGAAGGGGAGGGACTCCAGGCAAATCATCAGGAAACACATCTAAGAACTCATTCACTACTGGTACTGAGTCTATGGAAGGAATGTCATGATCTAGATCATTAACACTCACAAGATGACACAATAACCCCTTGGACATCATTTTATTAGCCTTAAGATTTGAAATTAAGGGGTTAGGACGACTCGAATTGTAACCCTCCCAGACTAACTCTTCTTCATTAGGAAAGCGAAATCTCACCATTCTACTACGACAGTCCAAGCAAGCATAACAACTGTGAAGCCAATCCATGCCAAGAATAACATCAAAATCATGCATGGGTAACTCAACCAGGTTTGCATACATAGTTTTACCACTCACAACTATTGGGCAATCCTTGTATACTCTATCAATTCTTACATTCTCTCCTAAAGGTGTACTAACCACTATAGGATCATGTAGAACTTCAGGCAATATCTCAAAAGTAAGAGCAAGCAGAGGAGTTACAAAGGAAAGTGTAGACCCTGGATCAAGTAAAGCATAAACAGAAGTTGAGAACACTTGCAGCATACCTGTGACCACATCAGCGGACTTCTCCTGCTCCTCTCTGCCTTTCAGGGCATAGAACATGTTCCTCTTAGGAGGCTCGGCTGCTGCTGCACCCTGTGGGTTAGGCCTAGGCTGAGTATTACCTCCGGCCTGACCTCAGTTCTATGGACAGTCTCTGACCATGTGTCCACTCTTACCAAAACCGAAGCAGGCATTAGTGCCCTGTCTGCACTCTCCACTGTGAGCTCGGCCATACTTAGCACAATTCTTCTTAGGACGCTGCATCTCACCTCCATTGCACTTCTTGAGCTCAGGTCTGCCTCCTCTAGGTGTAGCACTCCTCTGAGGATTAGAATTCCCAGAACTCTGTTGCCCATTTTTAAACCTTGGCTGCTCACGGATGCCAAAGTTGTTCCTGTGGCCACCATGACTGGGTCCTGCCTGATCTTGAGGCCTAGGCCTCCTAGCATCACCAACAGCTCTCTTTCTGCGGCTGTCCTCTACCTGCAGGACATGCACCATCAACCTGGAAAGATCCATATTATCATGGAGCATAGCAGATCGACACTCCTCCTCCAGGTCTCCATTGATTCCTGTGAGGAACCTGCTCATCTCATCCCTGCTGTTAGAAACCAGTGAAGTAGCATACCTGGGTGATTTCAACAAAGTCAGTATTATTCTCATTCTTGCTATTAAATACTAGGGAAAACAACATACCTTGACAGCTTAACAAACTTCAGGGAATACTCCCTGACTGTCATAGAGCCTTGTTTGAGGTTGATGAATTCCTCAACATTGGCCTCCCTCATCTCCCTGGGAAAGAATCTCTCCAGAAATTCTGTCTTGAACAGCTCCCATGTGACTGGCACTCCACCTAAGACACGGCTATCTTGCCACATCTTGCACCAAGCCTGTGCAACATTCTTGAGCTGATAGGAAGCCAGCTCAGCCTTCTCAATATCAGTGGCCCCCATAGCCACCAGGATCTTATGAATCTCATCCACAAACTCCTGGGGATCCTTTGATGTCCTAGACCCGGTGAAAATAGGAGGATTCATCCTTGTGAAATCCCTCAGTCTGTCAGCCATGCTACGAACCGGTGGGTTCTCCCTCTGAACATCCTGTCGGTTGACCTGGGCAGTCATAGCCTGGGCCTGCATAGTAATGGCCTGTACCATTTGGGCCAGAGATGCCCTCACCTCAGCATCAGTCAAACCAGCTGGGTTAACTGGCATGGCCACTCCTTCATCTAGAGCCTGGGGTAGATCCTGATTACCCCTAGCAGCTGCTCCTCCTCTCCTCTGACCATTTCCTCTCCTAGTGTTCATTTTCTGCAAAAACAAAAAGGATTGATGTTAGACACGCTCATAACACCAAGAATTCAGACATTCAGAAAAGCACGATAAGATCAGAAGAAAGGAAATTTTCCTACGCATCATGCAGTCTCTAATTCACGATAGTGGTGCACTTCGCTACCATGACTTAGAAACTACTCAATGTGGTTGATGTGAACTTATTATTTTCGTAATTTAACCTAGTGCTCTGATACCAACTTTGTCACCACTGGAATCTAGACCCCAGACGAGACCGGCGTCGTTGACCTCTCAGAGGTCGCAGACAAGCCTACTAACGTCATTCTTACTTTACATAGGTTAATTTTAGCGGAAAATTTGAAACTTTTTGTTTCTAAATATTGCTTACTAAACATTTCTAATACATTCGTAATTTGTTCACCATCAACCATCTAACATTAAGAGATAATCAAATGAAAGGAATAGTTCAATACTTATAAAGCGTATAATTTCCAAAATGGCACCAACACATAGTCTGAATAAAAACAGGAAAGAAACGCTAGTGAAACATGCTCCACTAGCTCAACTCTAAAACTAAGCTAGAATATAAAACAGTAGCAACCTCGAAAGCATGAGGACCTACCAACTCCGGATGAATGCTGGACGTCCGGATAACTGCAATGATGATCCTGTAGCTCTATCGTCCACCTGTGCCTGCACCTAAAATAGTAGAGTTTGTATAGGGTTAGTACACACTTGTACTAAGTATGGGTATATGCAAGCACACACCAAGGACATGCATGAGAAAGAATAACTCTTTCCTAACAACATGATTTTTGGAAGTCAAGTCAGTGGACTTGCCAAATTGAGATTAGGAAAGTTTCCAAATTTGGATTAGGAAAGTAAATGAGCTTTCCAAATTTGGATTAGGAAAGTTATGCCATGAGAATAGCATATGTCATCATACTTATCACATTTGCACACAACACATAACATTTACACATAGCATATATCATATAGCACATAGCATCTTTTGCATGTAGCACATAACTTCTTTAATGTCATTCATTCATATGCCATGAGACCTTGGAATCATGGACTTAACATTAAGACATCCCAGAAATGAGGGCTCAACATATGGGAACTCAACTAGGGAGTCTTCATTAGCAAACACAGAGTCTGCTTCATTCATTCATACATACTTCATTTCATTTCGTTTATAGGCCAGTGTGAAAACCAGCTATACCTAGGGTGTAGTTTACGAGTTTCATCGGGTTTGCTGTGCAATGATCAAGAATAACCTAGTGTTATTACCTGAGTCTAGCTCACCTCTTGATTATCCTATCCTAACACCTTTGGTACCGTTTATTTCATTATGTGCATCATTTGAGGCTGGCCTCATTCATTCATTGGGAACTTTAACTTTAACCGACATAGATCATGTGAGCATCATGAAATCCAGTGTCTCCCCCACACCGAAAAGAGGTGTAATCACCAGCCAAGGTGACCCAAAACATGCTAGCGTACATGGGAATTTAACCCCGCCAGATCCATATATTGGCAGTATAGGTTCGAAGACCAGGAGATATAAGGAGACCCATACCCGGCAAGCCGAACAGTCTCATCTCATGTGAGTTACCTGAACCTCCGCCCTTCCCGAAAGAAGGCATCACTGCTCATAGCTAGTCTATCGGTGCTCAGTATAAAGTTCCATTTCATTCAACTCCTACGTCATGGAAGCTGACTTCTAGTATGAGGACATCATAGCTCGTTAGATGATTTCTCATCTCATCATTAGTATCAAGTGTGTTAAGCTCAATACCTTCATTAGAGTGTTCATAGAGACTGATCTCTTCATTATCTTACACTCTCATAGGTGAGTACGTATTGGTAACATTTATTTAGGCTCATTCGAGATTACTCTCATCATTTACATTAATCTTATATCATGTTGTCACCACATTCATTATCATTAACACCCATGCTTTTCATAGTTACTCACCTCTTATTACGTGAACGTTCATTTCATCATATGCCAATGCACTTGGCCACTTAGTGTATCTTACACTCATACTTAACCCTTCTAGGGTTCATCATTTCATTACATACTTCTTAGATTCACTTACTTTGAACGTATGTTAGACTTATGCGTCTACATTCAAGTCATGACACTTCATTCATATTTCGTCTAAGATTATGTGATACAAGACTTATGCATCTTGTATATGTGCCAAGATCTTGATTTCGATCTAAGTATGTGGCATTATTCTCGGATATTTTATTCGCGTATGACTTATGTATCAATACGGAAGCTTGAGCAAGGAAACCCAAGTCTTGAATCAATTGTATATCATTTATATTTTTAATTGATTTTATTCTAATATTCATAACATTATGACTTTAAGTTAAACCACAATATTAACATTGAAATATTAATTTTTTACTTAACCTTTCTCTTAAATTGGCCGATGGGTTGTGGATTCGAACCCCCACAACCCCTTCTTATTTTTCCTTAACCTTTTTATTGTCCAATTTTGCCTAAACCAAGAGGTTGTGGGATCAAACCCCCACAGCCTCTTTTATTTTGTTCTTTAATTCGCCTAAGTAGGGAGGTTGTGGGTTCGAACCCCCATAGCCTCCTTACCTTTAATTTAATTTTTGGTAGGGGCTGTGAGGTGGTGGGTTCGAACCCCCACAGCCCCATATATATTTTTCTTTTATTTTTCGCTAGGTTGATGGCATTGGCAGTGAGGTCGTGGGATCGAACCCCTACAGCCTCACTTGCTTTAATACTCATTTTCGCCTCCTCTATTTCCAGCCTTGAGGTCGTGGGTTCGATTCCCACGCCTCACATCTTTTTATTTTCTTTATTCTCCCTCTTCCTTGCTAGCTACGAGTCATGTGTTCGATTCCCCCCATCCCCATTCTCTTTATTAATTCATTTCGTGGGCAGCAGCTAAGGGGTTCGAATCCCCTTAGCCCCAACATATTTTCTTTTTAAAAAACTTCCAGCCTCTTGGTCATGTGAGGTCTTGGGTTTGATTCTCCTTGACCTCACCTATTTTAATCACTTTTAAAACTCTTCCAAAATTTCCAGAACCTGCCCGAAATCAACATCACAAGCTGGAAATTTTCATTACCTTTTTGCAGCCTATTTTCTCCACTCTTTAACGTTAAAAGTTCATGCATTTGGAGTAGTGTTTAGTGAG
>JABWTJ010001038.1:62500-72500 GCA_016801875.1 Solanum sitiens | reverse complement strand
CGGAAGCTAAATCATAATTAAATCTGAAAAGATGGGGAATACCTATATTCTATAACTGAGATATTTGAAAATAATGAGTTTAATACAAAGGAAATATTAACTCATATTAAGCTAAATCTAACTATGTCTGAAAATAGCCTCTAAACTGGACTAGAAATACTGGGACAAGCCCCAGCTAAATCTAGCAAAAACTTAAACTAAAAGACTAAATACTGAAGAGAAACTCATGAGTCTTGTCCTCGGAGAATGAGGACTCACCACTGAATCTGCGGATCTAGACATCGGGAAATTGATCTATGCGTGATTTGGATGCTGAGAACCTGAACCTACATCACGAGAAGATGTAGCGCACGTATGCGTCAGTACTTGAAAGGTACTGAGCATGTAGGATAGAGTAAAGCTGAAATAAAACATAACTGAATAAGCACAAAAGCAAGTATAATAATCTGAACATGATATTCTGAATTTCTGAGCTAACTGAATGCAATGACCAATTTATAACATGCTAAAATTGAATACTGAATATACTGATAAATGGTCATGCAGAGAGTCTAACTGAACTGTGGGAGCTACTAATAACCGATAATAAAACCACATGAGCTAAATGTAGAGTCCGATGTATACGCCCCATCGAGAGGACCCAATATACCTTGCCAAAGGTATAAAGGCATGCTGGCGTGATCACTAAACTGATTGCCCACATAGGGGACTTACAACCTACTTCGCTAGTAGTTCTGGGACTATTGGGTACGCTAAACCCTAGTCCAACTCGGTATTATGCTACTCCCAATGAATTCTGTAAATTAACTAATTATGTCTGAGTTTCTGGAAATACTGGATAGCTCGAACTGAACATGCAAACTGAGAATGCAATAATTAATCTGGTAATTATGCATTTATAACTGAGGCATGTATATCTGAAGTTTCTGAAATATCTGACCTAGCATGTGTAATTCAAGAACTAAAGAAATACAAAGCTACGATTCTGAAATTCATGCGATAATCTGAGGAATAACATGATAATCTGATTTGGAACATATATTTAATAAATTCATGAAGTTCTATAAAAGTTCTAGAAACCCTAGGTTTAATCATGATAAGAAAATCAAGAATCTGACTGAAAACTAGGGACCCAATGGGTGAAAGGAACCCACTAGTGAAATCCCGCATACCTGGTGATGAAATCCACGGAAAAATAATTAAGTTTTTGGGCTGGAACTGCTAGACTTGTGGCGTTCTTGAACTAGGGTTCTTGAGCTTTTTTTTTCTCCTCTCTTGCTTCTAATTTTCTAAGTTTTGATTTAATGATTTGACTTGGATATGTTTTAATTATGTTTCTAGGCTTAAACTGACTAAAATCTTATGATTTAGGGTCAAAACGACATAACTTATGGTTTAAACGGAGTGGGAAAGGTCAAAAAGACCCCTGGGAAGGTTGCTGTCGGGCCACACGACGGCAAGGACTGACGGTCCGTCGTGTGCCCGACGCCCCGTCGTTGGATCCGTCGTGAGGGCCTGTTCGACAGGCCTTTACTAAAATGGGCATAACTGTTTACTCGCAGGTCTGATTTTAGGAAGGTCGGTGGATATGGAAAGATAATTAAATTATTTATCTGTGGGTAGGTCATGAGAGACCTAATGCATTTTGTGATAAGAGTTATGATCATTTTAAGTTGACCCAACTGCATTTCCCATTAACTGTCTTCAAATATTTTTTTCGGAAAAACTAATTTTTGGTCTGTTTTGGCTACGGGGTGTTACATTATCTCCCCCTTGGGAACATTTGTCCTCGAATAAAGACTAAACTATCTGAAATAGAGGGAGAGAACTGCAAACCCCACTACTAAACTCTGAGAACTGAGTTTCTGACTGAATTGAGTTCTAAGTACATGCAATTACGCTGAAAATGCAAGTACAAACTGAGGGAACATGATTCTAAAAATCAATTTACGCATGAATGACTGTAAAACTGAAGAGGAACTATTACCTCAAGCTGTAGTGGAATCGGAAGGAAAAAGGTAAGGATAGTTGGCTTTCATGGCTGCTTCTGCTTCCCAAGTAGCTCCCTCTACGGATTGACTCCTCCACAAAACCTTGACTGAAGCGACTTCTTTGTTTCTCAACCTTCTAACCTGATGGTCAAGAATCTCAACTGGTACATTCTCATATGAAAGACTATCTTTCACCGCCACACTCTCTAATGGCACTATAGAGGCTGGATCACCCACACACTTCTTCAAAAGTGAGATGTGGAAGACCGGATGCACTGCTACTAATTCTACTGGCAACTCTAATTCATATGCCACCTTGCCAACCCTTTTCAATATCTTGTAAAGGCCTACATATCTTGGACTGAGCTTCCCTTTCTTTCCAAATCTCATCACCCCTTTCATAGGTGAGACTTTCAGAAAAACCCAATCATCAACTTGGAACTCTAGTTCCCTTCTCCTTACATCTGCATAAGATTTCTGACGACTTTGGGTTGTCTTAAGTCTATCTCTAATGATTTGAACTTTATCCATAGCATAAAGACTGAATCTGGCCCTATCAAAGCTGCTTCACCTACTTCAAACCAACCAACAGGA
The DNA here is from genome assembly GCA_016801875.1 of Solanum sitiens. Lineage (NCBI taxonomy): Eukaryota > Viridiplantae > Streptophyta > Magnoliopsida > Solanales > Solanaceae > Solanum > Solanum sitiens. The sequence goes on along the minus strand of JABWTJ010001038.1, from coordinate 69,915 downwards.
GACCTACATCTACGCCTATATAAAGCCTCATAAGGGGCCATCTGAATGCTGGAATGGTAGCTATTATTGTAGGCAAACTCAATAAGAGAAAGGTGATCATCCCAACTACCTTTGAAATTGATCACACAAGCTCTCAACATATCCTCTAAGGTCCGAATGGTACGCTCTGCCTGCCTATCCGTCTGTGGATGAAATGCTGTACTAAGGTTAACTTGAGTACCAATACCTTTTTGAAATGACTTCCAGAAATGAGAGGTAAACTGAGGAACTCTATCTGAGATGATAGACAAAGGAACCCCATGCAACCTCACAATTTCATTAAGGTAAAGCTTAGCATAGTCCTCTGCCGAATATGTAGTCTTGACCGCAAAAAGCGAGAAGACTTAGTCATCCTATCGACTATCACTCGAATTGAGTCATGTTTTCTGCGAGTACGAGGTAACCCTGTGATGAAATCCATATTGATCACATCCCACTTCCAAGTAGGAATATCGATCTCTTGAGTCATACATCCTGGTTTCTGATGTTCTACCTTGACTTGCTGGCAATTGGGGCACTTACTCACAAAGTCTTCTATATCCCTCTTCATGCCATTCCACCAATAGACTTCCCGCAGATCGCGGTACATCTTAGTGGCACCTGGATGAATAGAATACCTGGAGTTATGAGCTTCTGCAAGAATATGCTTCCTCAACTCTCCCACATCAGGAACACACAATCTACCTTGGTAGCGAAGTACACCATCTCCCCCTTGGGAGAAAACCTCCACTCTCTGATTGTTGACTGCACCCTTTAGTTCAAGCAAGATCGGATCACTCCCTTGCTTTTCCTTAACCTCCACTACCAAAGATGATTCTGCCCCATTCTGAACTGTTATACCGCTGTCTGATGCTCATAAGGCGAACTCCTAAGCGAGAAAGCCTGTGAACATCCTTCACTAGCTCCTTTCTTTTTTCCTCAACATGGGCTACACTACCCATACATAATCTACTAAGAGCATCGGCCACTACATTCACCTTTCCAGGATGATAATGCACACTCATATCATAATCCTTAAGGAACTCAAGCCATCTCCTCTGGCGAAGATTCAACTCTTTCTGGGTGAACACATACTGAAGGCTCTTATGATCGGTGAACACATCTACATGAACACCATACAAGTAGTGTCTCCATTTCTTGAGTGCAAACACCACTGCTGCAAGCTCGAGGTCATGAGTTGGATAGTTCTTCTCATGCAACTTAAGCTGTCTAGAAGCATAAGATATAACCTTATCTCTTTGCATCAACACACAACCAAGGCCAACTCTAGATGCATCGCAATAGATCACATAACCATCTGAACACTCTGGTAGAGTCAAGACAGGAGCTGTAGTCAATATAGTTTTCAATTCTGCGAAGCTTTTCTCACAATTATCTGACCATTGGAACTTGACCATCTTCTGAGTCAACCTAGTCAATGGTGAGGCTATGGATGAAAATCCTTCCACGAACCTCCTGTAATAACCCGCACACTTCTTCAAAAGTGAGATGTGGAAGACCGGATGCACTGCTACTAATTCTACTGGCAACTCTAACTCATATGCCACCTTGCCAACCCTTTTCAATATCTTATAAAGTCCTACATATCTAGGACTGAGCTTCCCTTTCTTTCCAAATCTCATCACCCCTTTCATAGGTGAGACTTTCAGAAAAACCCAATCATCAACTTGGAACTCTAGTTCCCTTCTCCTTACATCTGCATAAGATTTTTGACGACTTTGGGCTGTCTTAAGTCTATCTCTAATGATTTGAACTTTCTCCATAGCATAAAGACTGAATCTGGCCCTATCAAAGCTGCTTCACCTACTTCAAACCAACCAACAGGAGATCTACATCTACGCCCATATAAAGCCTCATAAGGGGCCATCTGAATGCTCGAATGGTAGCTATTATTGTAGCAAACTCAATAAGAGAAAGGTGATCATCCCAACTACCTTTGAAATCGATCACACAAGCTCTCAACATATCCTCTAAGGTCTGAATGGTACGCTCTGCCTGCCCATCCATCTGTGGATGAAATGTTGTACTAAGGTTAACTTGAGTACCAAGACCTTTTTGAAATGACTTCTAGAAATGAGAGGTAAACTGAGGACCTCTATCTGAGATGATAGACAAAGGAACCCCATGCAACCTCACAATTTCATTAAGGTAAAGCTTAGCATAGTCCTCTGCCGAATATGTAGTCTTGACTACCAAAAAGCGAGAAGACTTAGTCATCCTATCGACTATCACTCGAATTGAGTCATGTTTTCTGCGAGTACGAGGTAACCCTGTAATGAAATCCATATTGATCACATCCCACTTCCAAGTAGGAATATCGATCTCTTGAGTCATACATCCTGGTTTCTGATGTTCTACCTTGACTTGCTGGCAATTGGGGCACTTACTCACAAAGTCTTCTATATCCCTCTTCATGCCATTCCACCAATAGACTTCCCGCAGATCGCGGTACATCTTAGTGGCACCTGGATGAATAGAATACCTGGAGTTATGAGCTTCTGCAAGAATATGCTTCCTCAACTCTCCCACATCAGGAACACACAATCTACCTTGGTAGCGAAGTACACCATCTCCCCCTTGGGAGAAAACCTCCACTCTCTGATTGTTGACTGTACCCTTTAGTTTAAGCAAGATCGGATCACTCCCTTGCTTTTCCTTAAACTCCACTACCAAAGATGATTCTGCCCCATTCTGAACTGTTACACCGCTGTCTGATGCTCTTACGCGAACTCCCAAGCGAGAAAGCCTGTGAACATCCTTCACTAGCTCCTTTCTTTTTTCCTCAACATGGGCTACACTACCCATACATAATCTACTAAGAGCATCGGCCACTACATTCGCCTTTCCAGGATGATAATGCACACTCATATCATAATCCTTAAGGAACTCAAGCCATCTCCTCTGGGGAAGATTCAACTCTTTTTGGGTGAACACATACTGAAGGCTCTTATGATCGGTGAACACATCTACATGAACACCATACAAGTAGTGTCTCCATATCTTGAGTGCAAACACCACTGCTGCAAGCTCGAGGTCATGAGTTGGATAGTTCTTCTCATGCAACTTAAGCTGTCTAGAAGCATAAGATATAACCTTATCTCTTTGCATCAACACACAACCAAGGCCAACTCTAGATGCATCGCAATAGATCACATAACCATCTGAACACTCTGGTAGAGTCAAGACAGGAGCTGTAGTCAATCTAGTTTTCAATTCTGCGAAGCTTTTCTCACAATCATCTGACCATTGGAACTTGACCATCTTCTGAGTCAACCTAGTCAATGGTGAGGCTATGGATGAAAATCCTTCCACGAACCTCCTGTAATAACCCGCAAGACCTAAGAAACTTCTGATATCTGTAGCAGAGGTAGGTCTGGGCCATTGTTTCACTGCTTCTATCTTATCTGAATCTACGCGTATCCCTTCTCTAGATACAATGTGATCAAGAAAAGCAACGAATTGCAACCAAAACTCACATTTGCTACACTTAGCGAATAACTGGCGATCCTTGAGAGTCTGTAGAACAATTCTCAAATGACCTGCATGTTCTTCCTCACTCCTAGAGTAAATGAGGATATCATCAATAAAGACAATAACGAACAAGTCCAAGTACTGTTTGAACACTATGTTCATCAAATCCATGAAAGCTGCAGGAGCATTGGTTAGTCCAAACGACATAACTACAAATTCATAATGACCATACCGAGTTCTGAAGGTTGTTTTCGGAATGTCACTATCTCTGACTCTGAGCTGATGATAACCCGATCTGAGGTCTATCTTTGAGAAATGACTAGCACCCTAAAGTTGGTCAAACAAGTCATCAATCGTGGGGATGGGATACTTATTCTTGATTGTGACCTTGTTCAACTGTCTATAGTCAATGCACATTCTGAGAGAACCATCTTTCTTCTTTACGAACAATACTGGTGCACCCCATGTTGAAATACTAGGTCTGATGAAACCCTTATCTAAAAGGTCTTTCAACTGCTCTTTCAATTCCTTAAGCTCTGCTGGAGCCATTATGTAAGGAGGAATAGAAATAGGCTGGGTATCTGGAAGGAGATCAATTCCAAAGTCGATTTCCCTTTCGGGAGGGATCCCAGGAAGATCTTTTGGAAATACTTCTGGAAATTCACAGACTACTGGAACTGACTCAAGAGTTGGGGTTTCAAGGCTAGAGTCCTTAACCCTAACTAGATGATAGAGATAACCCTTAGATATCATCTTTCTGGCCTTAAGGTAAGAAATAAATCGACCCATAGGCGCTAGGCTACTACCCTTCCATTCTAAGATTGGTTCGTCTGGAAACTGAAAACGAACAATCCTAGTTCTACAATCGACTGAGGCATAACATGAGTGTAACCAATCCATGCCTAGAATGACATCGAAGTCTACCATTTCTAACTCTACTAATTCTGCTGAGGTGACTTTCTGAGAGACTGTGACAGGGCAATTTCTGTATACCCGTCTATCTATAACTGGGTCACCGACTGGAGTAGAGACTGAGAAGGGTTCTGAGAGAGTTTTTGGACTGACACTAAATTGGACTGCTATATAAGGAGTTACAAAAGAAAGAGTAGCCCATGGATCTAACAATGCATAAACATAAAGGTCAAAGACTCGTAACGTACCAGTGACTACATCAAGAGAACCTTCCTGATCCTAGCGATCCTGGAGAGCATAAAGTCTATTCTGGCACTGACCGCCACCTGTACCAGATGAGTTACCCTGCTGAGTTGGGCGACTTGCTGGTGCTGCTGAATTTGTAGACTGAGCTCTACCATTACCACCTCCTTGACCCTGTCTAGAAGGACAGTCCCTCAACCTGTGACCAGACTGACCACATCCAAAACATCCTTCTTTTCCTGCAAGACACACGCCCGGATGGTTCTTACCACACTTAGGGCAAGTGGGGTAAGTGTTGGTGCCTGAAACACTTCCCTGAGACTTAGAGCCTGGTGCTCTGCCCTTCTGGTCATACCTATTCTTGGAGGATGGAACACTAGCTGATGAAGGGGCTGGAGCTGAAAACTTCTGCTGACCCTGCGAGCGATTTCCACCATCCGATTTCTGCTGAGAATAGTCATAGTTCCCAGTCCTAGCCTTCTTATTTTCCTTAGCCTGTTCCCTAAGCTTATCACACTCAACCTGGTGAGCATGAGTCATAAGCCTAGAGATGTTCATATCTCCCAACAACATAGCATTTCTGCACTCTATCTTCACCAAATCTGATACTCCATATAAGAACTTATTCATCTGAGCCCTGGAGTCAGCAACCATGTGAGGAGCATACCTGGAGAGTTGGTTAAACTTCAGCCCATACTCTTGGACTGTCATGTTTCCCTGCCTCAAGTTCATGAATTATTGGGCCTTTGCTTCTCTCAACTCTATTGGGAAAAACCTGTCGACAAAAGTCTCACTGAAGCACTCCCAAGTAATAGGAGCTGCATTTGCACCCTTATTCTCCTTCCACTGAGTGTACCAGATATGAGCCACGTCTTTCAGCTAGTATGACGCCAACTCAACCCGATAATTCCCAGTAACCTGCATCACCTCAAAGATCTTCTTCATTTTGTCCAAGAAATTCTGAGGATCTTCATTAGTCTGCGATCCTAAGAACTCAGGCGGATTCATCCTAACAAAGTCACGGACCCTTGCTGCTGCTGATCCACTATTTTCATTCATAGGAGAATGAACCCGATTGTTCTGGTGGGTCATACTCTGAGCCAATATCTGTATGGCATTCCTGAACTCAGCATTGGAAACTTCTTGATCCGGGATTGGAGGAGCTGCGTTTGCATTCCTGGCATTCGCATTCCTAGCGTTAGCTCTACGAGGAGGCATGATCTGAAACGTAGAACGTCAAGTTAGAAAGGAATAAGATCAAACCTTACGCACGATAAAAGTAACAAGAAAATAAAGTTTTCCTAAAACACTTCATAGCCTCCCTCTCATTAGATGTGGTGCACTTCACACCCATGAAAAGGACTCTACTTAATGCGGCTTTTCAAACATCCTAGGACTCTTGAACCTACTGCTCTGATACCAAGTTTTGTCACGCCCCGAGCTACCCCCGAGACGCGGACACGGAACCTAGGACCACAAGTGATCCCAAGCTAACCCTGCTGGCATGATCATGAGCATACTAAAAATAATAAAATGATGCGGAATCTAAGTCATAATTAAATCTAAAAAGATGGGGAATACCCATATTCTATAACTGAGATATTTGAAAACAATGAGTTTAATACAAAGGAAATATTAACTCATACTATGCTAAATCTAACTATGTCTGAAAATAGCCTCTAAACTGGACTAGAAATACTGGGACAAGCCCCAGCTAAATCTAGCAAAAACTTAAACTAAAAGACTAAATAGTGAAGAGAAACTCATGAGTCTTGTCCTCGGAGAATGAGGACTCACCACTGAATTTGCTGATCTGGAGATCGGGAAATCGATCTATGCGTGATTTGGATGCTGAGAACCTGAACCTACATCACGAGAAGATGTAGCGCACGTATGCGTCAGTACTTGAAAGGTACTGAGCATGTAGGATAGAGTAAAGCTGAAATAAAACATAATTGAACAAGCACAAAAGCAAGTATAATAATCTGAACATGATATACTCAATTTCTGAGCTAACTGAATGCAATGACCAATTTATAACAGGCTAAAACTGAATACTGAATATACTGATAAATGGTCATGCAGAGAGTCTGACTGAACTGTGGGAGATACTAATAACCGATAATAAAACCACATGAGCTAAATGTGGAGTCTGATGTATACGCCCCATCGAGAGGACCCAATATACCCTGCCAAAGGTATAAAGGCATGCTGGCGTGATCACTAAACTGATTGCCCACAGAGGGGACTTACAACCTACTTGGCTAGTAGTTCTGGAACTGTTGAGTACGCTAAACCCTAGTCCAACTCGGTATTATGCTACTCCCAATGAATTCTGTAAATTAACTGATTATGTCTGAGTTTCTGTAAATACTGGATAGCTCGAACTGAACATGCAAACTGAGAATGCAATAATTAATATGGTAATTATGCATTTATAACTGAGGCATGTATATCTGAAGTTTCTGAAATATCTGACCTAGCATGTGTAATTCAAGAACTAAAGAAATACAAAGCTAGGGTTCTGAAATTCATGCGATAATCTGAGGAATAACATGATAATCTGATTTGGAACATATATTTAATAAATTCATGAAGTTCTATAAAAGTTCTAGAAACCCTAGGTTTAATCATGATAAGAAAATCAAGAATCTGACTGAAAACTAGGGACCCAATGGGTGAAAGGAACCCACTAGTGAAATCCCGCATACCTGGTGATGAAATTCACGGAAAAATAATTAAGTTTCTAG
>JABWTJ010001038.1:42500-47500 GCA_016801875.1 Solanum sitiens | reverse complement strand
ACCCGTAGAAGTTCATTGACAAGGTCAAGAAACTATTTGGTGTGATGTCAGTAACTGGTAGTGATAAGTGAGATTGGCATCCTACCAACTCAAGGATGTGACTCACATATGGTTCACTCAGACAACGGACATGACTTTGTCTTTTGTAACTCAGTATAGCAGTCTGATTCACTGTTGGTTCAGAAACTCTCTCAGAACCTTTCTCAGTATCTACTCAGTTGGTGACCCAGTTATAGCTAGGCGGCTATACAGAAATTGCCCTATCACAGTCTCTCAGAAAGTCACTTCAGTAGATCTAGTAGAGTTAGAAATGGTAGACTTCGATGTTATTCTACGCATAGATTGGTTACACTCATGTTATGCCTCAGTTGATTGCAGAACTGGATTGTTCGTTTTCAGTTTCCAGACGAACCAATCTTAGAATGGAAGGGTAGTAGCCTAGCGCCTATGGGTCGATTTATTTCTTACCTTAAGGCCAGAAAGATTATATCTAAGGGTTATCTCTATCATCTAGTTCGGGTTAAGGATTCTAGCCTTGAAACCCCAACTATTGAGTCAGTTGCAGTAGTTTGTGAATTTCCAGAAGTATTTGCAAAAGATCTTCCCGGGATCCCTCCCGAAAGGGAAATCGACTTTGGAATTGATCTCCTTCCAGATACCCAGCCTATTTCTATTCCTCTTAACAGAATGGCTCCAATAGAGCTTAAGGAATTGAAAGAGCAGTTGAAAGACCTTCTAGATAAGGGTTTCATCAGACCTAGTATTTCACCATGGGGTGCACCAGTATTGTTTGTAAAGAAGAAAGATGGTTCTCTCAGAATGTGCATTGACTATAGACAGCTGAACAAGGTCACAATCAAGAATAAGTATCCCATCCCCAGGATTGATGACTTGTTTGACCAACTTCAAGGTGCTAGTCATATCTCAAAGATAGACCTCAGATCGGGTTATCATCAGCTCAGAGTCAGAGATAGTGACATTCCGAAAACAGCCTTCAGAACTTGGTATGGTCATTATAAATTTGTAGTTATGTCATTTGGACTAACCAATACTCCTGCAGCTTTCATGGATTTGATGAACAGAGTGTTCAAACAGTACTTGGACTTGTTCGTTATCATCTTTATTGATGATATCCTCATTTACTCTACGAGTGAGGAAGAACATGCAAGTCATTTGAGAATTGTTCTACAGAATCTCAAGGATCGCCAGTTATTCGCTAAGTTTAGCAAATGTGAGTTTTGGTTGCAATCCGTTGCTTTTCTTGGTCACATTATATCTAGCGAAGGGATCGCGTAAATTCACAGAAGATAGAAGCAGTGAAACAATGGCCCAGACCTACCTCTGCTACAGATATCAGAAGTTTCTTAGGTCTAGCGGGTTATTAAAGGAGGTTCGTGGAAGGATTTTCATCCATAGCCTCACCATTGACTAGGTTGACTCAAAAGATGGTCAAGTTCCAATGGTCAGATGATTGTGAGAAAAGCTTCGCAGAATTGAAAACTAGATTGACTACAACTCCTGTCTTGACTCTACCAGAGGGTTCATATGGTTATGTAATCTATTGTGATGCATCCAGAGATGGCCTTGGTTGTGTGTTGATGCAAAGAGATAAGGTTATATCTTATGCCTCTAGACAGCTTAAGGTGCATAAGAAGAACTATCCAACTCATGACCTCGAGCTTGCAGCAGTGGTGTTTGCACTCAAGATATGGAGACACTACTTGTATGGTGTTCATGTACATGTGTTCACCGATCATAAGAGCCTTCAGTATGTGTTCACCCAGAAAGAGTTGAATCTTCGCCAGAGGAGATGGCTTGAGTTCCTTAAGGATTATGATATGAGTGTGCATTATCATCCTGGAAAGGCGAATGTAGTGGCCGATGCTCTTAGTAGATTATCTATGGGTAGTGTAGCCCATGTTGAGGAAAAAAGAAAGGAGCTAGTGAAGGATGTTCACAGGCTTGCTCGCTTGGGAGTTCGCCTTATGAGCATATCAGACAGCGGTGTAACAGTTCAGAATGGGGCAGAATCGTCTTTGGTAGTGGAGGTTAAGGAAAAGCAAGAGAGTGATCCGATCTTACTTGAACTAAAGGGTGCAGTCAACAATCAGAGAGTGGAGGTTTTCTCCCAAGGGGGAGATGGTGTACTTCGCTACTAAGGTAGATTGTGTGTTCCTGATGTGGGAGAGTTGAGGAAGCATATTCTTACAGAAGCTCATAACTCCAGGTATTTTATTCATCCAGGCGCCACTAAGATGTACCGCAATCTGCGGAAGTCTATTGGTGGAATGGCATGAAGAGGGATGTAGCAGACTTTGTGAGTAAGTGCCCCAATTGCCAGCAAGTCAAGGTAGAACATCAGAAACCAGGAGGTATGACTCAAGTGATCGATATTCCTACTTGGAAGTGGGATGTGATCAATATGGATTTCATCACAGGGTTACCTCGTACTCGCAGACAGCATGACTCAATTTGGGTGATAGTCGATAGGATGACTAAGTCTTCTCGCTTTTTGGCGGTCAAGACTACATATTCGGCAGAGGACTATGCTAAGCTTTACCTTAATGAAATTGTGAGGTTGCATGGGGTTCCTTTGTCTATCATCTCAGATAGAGGTCCTCAGTTTACCTCTCATTTATGGAAGTCATTCCAAAAAGGTCTTGGTACTCAAGTTAACCTTAGTACATCATTTCATCCACAGACGGATGGGCAGGCAGAGCGTACCATTCAGACCTTAGAGGATATGTTGAGAGCTTGTGTGATCGATTTCAAAGGTAGTTGGGATGATCACCTTCCTCTTATTGAGTTTGCCTACAATAATAGCTACCATTCCAGCATTCAGATGGCCCCTTATGAGGCTTTATATGGGCGTAGATGTAGATCTCTTGTTGGTTGGTTTGAAGTAGGTGAAGCAGCTTTGATAGGGCCAGATTCAGTCCTTTATGCTATGGAGAAAGTTCAACTCATTAGAGATAGACTTAAGACAGCCCAAAGTCGTCAGAAATCTTATGCAGATGTAAGGAGAAGGGAACTAGAGTTCCAAGTTGATGATTGGGTTTTTCTGAAAGTCTCACCTATGAAAGGGGTGATGAGATTTGGAAAGAAAGGAAAGCCCTGTCCTAGATATGTAGGCCCTTACAAGATATTGAAAAGGGTTGGCAAGGTGGCATATAAGTTAGAGTTGCCAGCAGAATTAGTAGCAGTGCATCCGGTCTTCCACATCTCACTCTTGAAGAAGTGTGTGGGTGATCCAGCCTCTATAGTGTCATTAGAGAGTGTGGCGGTGAAAGATAGTCTTTCTTATGAGGATGTACCAGTTGAGATTCTTGACCGTCAGGTTAGAAGATTGAGAAAGAAAGAAGTCGCTTCAGTCAAGGTTTTGTGGAGGAGTCAGTCCGTAGAGGGAGCTACTTGGGAAGCAGAAGCAGCCATGAAAGCCAAGTATCCTTACATTTTTCCTTCCGATTCCACTCCAGCTTGAGGTAATAGTTCCTCTTCAGTTTTACAGTCATTCATGCGTAAATTCAGTTTTAGAATCATGTTCCCTCAGTTTGTACTTGCATTTTCAGCGTAATTGCATGTACTCAGAACTCAATTCAGTCAGAAACTCAGTTCTCAGTGTTTAGTAGTGGGGTTTGTAGCTCTCTCCCTCCATTTCAGATAGTTTAGTCTTCATTCGAGGACGAATGTTCCCAAGGGGGAGATAATGTAACACCCCGTAGCCAAAACATACCAAAAATTAGTTTTTCAGAAAAAAAAATATTGCAGACAGTTAAGGGGAAATGCAGTTGGGTCAACTTAAAATGATCATAACTCTTTTCACAAAATGAATTAGGTCTCTCATGAACTACCCACAGATAGATACTTGAATTATCTTTCCATATCCACCGACCTTGCTAAAATCAGACCTCCGAGTAAAACGTTATGCCCATTTTAGTAAAGGCCTGTCGAACAGGCCCTCATGACGGATCCAACGGGGCGTCGGGAACACGACGGACTGTCAGTCCTGGCCGTAGTGTGGCCCGACAGCAACCTTCCCAGGGGTCTTTTTGACCTTTCCCACTCCGTTTAAACCATAGTTACGTCGTTTTGACCCTAAATCATCAGATTTTAGTCAGTTTAATCCTAGAAACATAATTAAAACATATCCAAGTCAAATCATTAAATCAAAACCTAGAAAATTAGAAGCAAGAGAGGAGAAAAAAAAAAACTCAAGAAGCCTAGTTCAAGAACGCCACAAGCTCCAGCAGTTCCAGCCCAGAAACTTAATTATTTTTTCGTGGATTTCATCACCAAGTATGCGGGATTTCACTAGTGGGTTCCTTTCACCCATTGGGTCCCTAGTTTTCAGTCAGATTCTTGATTTTCTTATCATGATTAAACCTAGGGTTTCTTGAACTTTGATAGAACTTCATGAATTTATTAAATATATGTTCCAAATCAGATTATCATTCTATTACTCAGATTATCGCATGAATTTCAGAACCCTAGCTTTGTATTTCTTTAGTCCTTGAATTACACATGCTAGGTCAGATATTTCAGACACTTCAGATATACATGCCTCAGTTATAAATGCATAATTACCAGATTAATTGTTGCATTCTCAGTTTGCATGTTCAGTTTCGAGCTATCCAGTATTTACAGAAACTCAGACATAATCAGTTAATTTACAGAATTCATTGGGAGTAGCATAATACCGAGTTGGACTAGGGTTTAGCGTACCCAATAGTCCCAGAACTACTAGCCAAGTAGGTTGTAAGTCCCATCTGTGGGCAATCAGTTTAGTGATCACGCCAGTATGCCTTTATACCTTTGGCAGGGTATATTGGGTCCTCTCGATGGGGCGTATACATCGGACTCCACATTTAGCTCATGTGGTTTTATTGTCGGTTATTAGTAGCTCCCACAGTTCAGTCAGACTCTCTGCATGACCATTTATCAGTATATTCAGTATTCAGTTTTAGCATGTTATAAATTGGTCATTGCATTCAGTTAGCTCA
>JABWTJ010001038.1:27500-37500 GCA_016801875.1 Solanum sitiens | reverse complement strand
CAACAATATAACAACAATAACATAAATAACAACAATAACAACAACAACAACAACAATATCAACAACAATAGCAATAACAACAACAACATCATCAACGACAACAACAACACTAACAACAACAACAACAACAAAAATAACACCATCAACAACAGCAACAACAACAACAACAACAATAATAACAACAACAACAACAACAACAGTAATAATAACAAAAACAATAACACAACAACAATAATAAAAATAACAACAACAACAGTAACAACAACAACAACAACAATAATATCAACAACAACAGCAATAACAACAACAACATCATCAACGACAACAACAACAACAACAACAACAAAAACAAAAACAATAATAGCAACAACAACAACAACAACACCAAAAAGAACAACAATAACAACAACAGCAACAACAACAACATCAACAACAAAAATAACAACACAAACAACAACAACAACAACAACAATACCAACAATAACAACAACAACAACAAAAACAAAAAACAATAGCAGAAAACAACAACAACAACAACAACCCAAAAATAACAACAACAACAACAACAGCAACAACAACAACAACAACAACAAAAATAACAACACAAACAACAACAACAACAACAACAACAACAACAACAACATCACCACCACCACCACCACCAACAACAATAACAACAACAACAATAACAACAATAACAACAACAACACAAAAATAACACAACAACATTAACAATAACAACATTAACAATAACAAAAACAACAACAAAAACAATAACAACAACACTAACAAAAACACAATAACAACAACAACAAAAACACAACAACTACAACAATAAAAACAACAACAACAACAACAACAACACAACAACAATAACAACAACAACAACAAAAATATCAACAACATCAACAACAACAACAAAATCAATAACAACAACAACAACAACACCATCACCAATAACAACAACAATAATAATAATAATAACAAAAAAAAATAAAAATAACAACAACAACACCACTACCACCACCAACAACAACAACAATAACAACAACAACGGCAACAATAACACCACCACCACCACCAACAACAACAACAACACCAGCAATAATAACAATAACAACAGCAACACAAAAATAAAAATAACAACAATACAACAACAACACAACAACAATAGCAACAACACCAACAATAACACAATAACAATACAACAACAAAAACAACAACACCAATACCACCACTATTACCACCACCACCACCACCAATAACAAAAACAACAAAAATAACAACAATAACAACAACACAAGCAACAAGAATAATAATAACAACAACAACAACAACAATAATAATAATAATAATAACAACAACACAACAACAACAACAACACAATAACAATACAACACCAATAACAACAACAACAAAAACAACAACACCAATATCACCACCATTACCACCACCACCATCACCACCATCACCACCAACAACAACAAAAACAACAAGAACAACAACAATACAAGCAACAACAATAACAACAACAAAAACAATGTCACGCCCCGAGCTACCCCCGAGACGCGGACACGGAACCTAGGACCACAAGTGATCCCAAGCTAACCCTGCTGGCATGATCATGAGCATACTAAAGAATAATAAACTGATGCAGAAGCTAAATCATAATTTAATCTGAAAAGATGGGAAATACCCATATGCTAAAACTGAGATATATGAAAAACTGATGAGTTTAATACAAAGAAATATTAACTCACTACTAAGCTGAAACTAACTATGTCTGAAAATAGCCTCTAAACTGGACTAGAAATACTAGGACAGGCCCCAGCTAAATCTAGCAAAAACTGAAACTAAATGACTAAAGACTGAAATGAAACTCATGACTCTTGTCCTCGGAGAATGAGGACTCACCACTGAATCTGCTGAACTGGAGATCGGGAAATCGATCTATGTGTGATCTGGATGCTGAGAACCTGAACCTACATCACGATAAGATGTAGCGCACGTATGCGTCAGTACTTGAAAGGTACTAAGCATGTAGGATAGAGTAAAGCTGAAATAAAACATAACTGAACAAGCACAAAAACAAGTATAATAATCTGAACATGATATACTGAATTTCTGAGCTAACTGAATGCAATGACCAATTTATAACATGCTAAAACTGAATACTGAATATACTGATAAATGGTCATGCAGAGAGTCTGACTGAACTGTGGGAGCTACTAATAACCGATAATAAAACCACATGAGCTAAATGTGGAGTCCGATGTATACGCCCCATCGAGAGGACCCAATATACCCTGCCAAAGGTATAAAGGCATGCTGGCGTGATCACTAAACTGATTGCCCACAGAGGGGACTTACAACCTACTTGGCTAGTAGTTCTGGGACTATTGGGTACGCTAAACCCTAGTCCAACTCGGTATTATGCTACTCCCAATGAATTTTGTAAATTAACTGATTATGTCTGAGTTTCTGTAAATACTGGATAGCTCGAAACTGAACATGCAAACTGAGAATGTAACAATTAATTTGGTAATTATGCATTTATAACTGAGGCATGTATATCTGAAGTGTCTGAAATATCTGACCTAGCATGTGAAATTCAAGGACTAAAGAAATACAAAGCTAGGTTCTGAAATTCATGCGATAATCTGAGTAATAGAATGATAATCTGATTTGGAACATATATTTAATAAATTTATGAAGTTCTATCAAAGTTCTAGAAACCCTAGGTTTAATCATGATAAGAAAATCAAGAATCTGACTGAAAACTAGGGACCCAATGGGTGAAAAGAACCCACTAATGAAATCCCGCATACCTGGTGATGAAATCCACGGAAAAATAATTAAGTTTCTGGGCTGGAGCTGCTGGAGCTTGTGGCGTTCTTGAACTAGGGTTCTTGAGCTTTTTTTTCCTCTCTTGCTTCTAATGTTCTAGGTTTTGATTTAATGATTTGACTTGGATATGTTTTAATTATGTTTCTAGGATTAAACTGACTAAAATCTGATGATTTAGGGTCAAAACGACGTAACTTATGGTTTAAACGGAGTGGGAAAGGTCAAAAAGACCCCTGGGAAGGTTGCTGTCGGGCCACACGACGGCCAGAACTAACGGTCCGTCGTGTTCCCGACGCCCCGTCGTTGGATCCGTCGTGAGGGCCTTTTCGACAGGCCTTTACTAAAATGGGCATAACTTTTTACTCGGAGGTCTGAATTTAGCAAGGTCGGTGGCTATGGAAAGATAATTCAATTATATATCGGTGGGTAGGTCATGAGAGACATAATTCATTTTGTGATAAGATTTATGATCATTTTAAGTTGACCCAACTGCATTTCCCCTTAACTGTCTGCAAAAAAACAAATTCTGAAAAACTAATTTTTGGTCTGTTTTGGCTACGGGGTGTTACATTATCTCCCCCTTGGGAACATTCATCCTCGAATGAAGACTAAACTATCTGAAATTGAGGGAGAGAGCTGCAAACCCCACTACTAAACACTGAGAACTGAGTTTCTGACTTAATTGAGTTCCGAGTACATGCAATTACGCTGAAAATGCAAGTACAAACTGAGGGAACATAATTCTAAAACTGTGTTTACGCATGAATGACTGTAAAACTGAAGAGGAACTATTACCTCAAGCTGGAGTGGAATCGGAAGGAAAAAGGTAAGGATACTTGGCTTTCATGGCTGCTTCTGCTTCCCAAGTAGCTCCCTCTACGGACTGACTCCTCCACAAAACCTTGACTGAAGCGACTTCTTTGTTTCTCAACCTTCTAACCTGACGATCAATAATCTCAACTGGTACATCCTCATAAGAAAGACTATCTTTCACCGCCACACTCTCTAATGGCACTATAGAGGCTGGATCACCCACACACTTCTTCAAGAGTGAGATGTGGAAGATCGGATGTACTGCTACTAATTCTGCTGGCAACTCTAACTCATATGCCACCTTGCCAACCCTTTTCAATATCTTGTAAGGTCCTACATATCTAGGACTGAGCTTCCTTTTCTTTCCAAATCTCATCACCCCTTTCATAGGTGAGACTTTCAGAAAAACCCAATCATCAACTTGGAACTCTAGCTCCCTTCTCCTTACATCTGCATAAGATTTCTGACGACTTTGGGCTGTCTTAAGTCTATCTCTAATGAGTTGAACTTTCTCCATAGCATAAAGGACTGAATCTGGCCCTATCAAAGCTGCTTCACCTACCTCAAACCAACCAACAGGAGATCTACATCTACGTCCATATAAAGCCTCATAAGGGGCCATCTGAATGCTGGAATGGTAGCTATTATTGTAGGCAAACTCAATAAGAGGAAGGTGATCATCCCAACTACCTTTGAAATCGATCACACAAGCTCTCAACATATCCTCTAAGGTCTGAATGGTACGCTCTGCCTGCCCATCCGTCTGTGGATGAAATGTTGTACTAAGGTTAACTTGAGTACCAAGACCTTTTTGAAATGACTTCTAGAAATGAGAGGTAAACTGAGGACCTCTATCTGAGATGATAGACAAAGGAACCCCATGCAACCTCACAATTTCATTAAGGTAAAGCTTAGCATAGTCCTCTGCCGAATATGTAGTCTTGACCGCCAAAAAGCGAGAAAACTTAGTCATCCTATCGACTATCACCCAAATTGAGTCATGCTGTCTGCGAGTACGAGGTAACCCTGTGATGAAATCCATATTGATCACATCCCACTTCCAAGTAGGAATATCGATCTCTTGAGTCATACCTCCTGGTTTCTGATGTTCTACCTTGACTTGCTGGCAATGGGGGCACTTACTCACAAAGTCTGCTATATCCCTCTTCATGCCATTCCACCAATAGACTTCCCACAGATCGCGGTACATCTTAGTGGCACCTGGATGAATAGAATACCTGGAGTTATGAGCTTCTGCAAGAATATGCTTCCTCAACTCTCCCATATCAGGAACACACAATCTACCTTGGTAGCGAAGTACACCATCTCCCCCTTGGGAGAAAACCTCCACTCTCTGATTGTTGACTGCACCCTTTAGTTCAAGCAAGATCAGATCACTCTCTTGCTTTTCCTTAACCTCCACTACCAAAGACGATTCTGCCCTATTCTGAACTATTACACCGCTGTCTGATATGCTCATAAGGCGAACTCCCATGCAAGCAAGCCTGTGAACATCCTTCAATAGCTCCTTTCTTTTTTCCTCAACATGGGCTACACTACCCATAGATAATCTACTAAGAGCATCGGCCACTACATTCGCCTTTCCAGGATGATAATGCACACTCATATCATAATCCTTAAGGAACTCAAGCCATCTCCTCTGGCGAAGATTCAACTCTTTCTGGGTGAACACATACTGAAGGCTCTTATGATCGGTGAACACATCTACATGAACACCATACAAGTAGTGTCTCCATATATTGAGTGAAAACACCACTGCTGCAAGCTCGAGGTCATGAGTTGGATAGTTCTTCTCATGCACCTTAAGCTGTCTAGAGGCATAAGATATAACCTTATCTCTTTGCATCAACACACAACCAAGGCCAACTCTGGATGCATCACAATAGATCACATAACCATCTGATCCCTCTGGTAGAGTCAAGACAGGAGCTGTAGTCAATCTAGTTTTCAATTCTGCGAAGCTTTTCTCACAATCATCTGACCATTGGAACTTGACCATCTTCTGAGTCAACCTAGTCAATGGTGAGGCTATGGATGAAAATCCTTCCACGAACCTCCTGTAATAACCCGCTAGACCTAAGAGACTTCTGATATCTGTAGCAGAGGTAGGTCTGGGCCATTGTTTCACTGCTTTTATCTTCTGTGAATCTACGCGAATCCCTTCGCTAGATACAATGTGACCAAGAAAAGCAACGGATTGCAACCAAAACTCACATTTTCTAAACTTAGTGAATAACTGGCGATCCTTGAGAGTCTGTAGAACAATTCGCAAATGACTTACATGTTCTTCCTCACTCCTAAAGTAAATGAGGATATCATCAATAAAGACGATAACGAACAAGTCCAAGTACTGTTTGAACACTCTGTTCATCAAATTCATGAAAGCTGCAGGAGCATTGGTTAGTCCAAACGACATAACTAAAAATTCATAATGACCATACCGAGTTCTGAAGGCTATTTTTTGAATGTCACTATCTCTGACTCTGAGCTGATGTTAACCCGATCTGAGGTCTATCTTTGAGAAATGACTAGCACCCTGAAGTTGGTCAAACAAGTCATCAATCCTGGGGATGGGATACTTATTCTTGATTGTGACCTTGTTCAACTGTCTATAGTCAATGCACATTCTGAGAGAACCATCTTTCTTCTTTACAAACAATACTGGTGCACCCCATGGTGAAATACTAGGTCTGATGAAACCCTTATCTAGAAGGTCTTTCAACTGCTCTTTCAATTCCTTAAGCTCTGCTGGAGCCATTCTGTAAGGAGGAATAGAAATAGGCTGGGTATCTGGATGGAGATCAATTCCAAAGTCGATTTCCCTTTCGGGAGGGATCCCAGGAAGATCTTTTGGAAATACTTCTGGAAATTCACAGACTACTGGAACTGACTCAAGAGTTGGGGTCTCAAGGCTAGAATCCTTAACCCGAACTAGATGATAGAGATAACCCTTAGATATCATCTTTCTGGCCTTAAGGTAAGAATTAAATCGACCCATAGGCGCTAGGCTACTACCCTTCCATTCTAAGATTGGTTCGTCTGGAAACTGAAAATGAACAATCCTAGTTCTACAATCGACTGAGGCATAACATGAGTGTAACCAATCCATGCCTAGAATGACATCGAAGTCTACCATTTCTAACTGTACTAAATCTGCTGAGGTGACTTTCTGAGAGACTGTGACAGGGCAATTTCTATATACCCGTCTAGCTATAACTGGGTCACCGACTGGAGTAGAGACTGAGAAGGGTTCTGAGAGAGTTTCTGAATTAACACTGAATCGGACTGCTATACTGAGTTACAAAAGACAAAGTAATGTCCGTTGTCTGAGTGAACCATATGTGAGTCACATCCTTGAGTTGGTAGGATGCCAATCTCACCTATCACTACCAGTTACTGACATCACACCAAATATTTTCTTGACCTTGTCAATGAACTTCTACGGGTCCTTACCAACTTGCGACCCTGAAAACATAGGTGGATTCATCCTAACGATATCACAAACTCTGGCTGCCACTAATCGATCATTTCTATTAGTAGGATCTCGAACCTACTGATTGTTCTTGTTGTTAATACTCTGAGCCAAAAATTGAATTGGCATTCTGAAACTCTGCATTTGAACTTCCTTATCTGGTACTAGAGGAACTGCGTTAGCATTGCGTGCATTAGTATTCCATGTCTAAGCTCTACTAGAATGCATGATCTTAAGCGCATAACGATGGATTAGAAAGAAGATCATACCAACGCACGATAAGAATATCAAGAAAGTGAAGTTTTCTTAAAACACTTCATAGCCTCCCTCTCATTAGATGTGGTGCACTTCACACCTATGAAAAGGACTCTACTTAGTGCGGCTTTTTCAGACATCCTAGGACTCTTAAACCTAGTGCTCTGATACCAAGTTTTGTCACACCCCGAGCTACCCCCGAGACGCGGACACGGAACCTAGGACCACAAGTGATCCCAAGCTAACCCTGTTGGCATGATCATGAGCATACTAAAGAATAATAAATTAATGCGGAAGCTAAATCATAATTTAATCTGAAAAGATGGGAAATACCCATATGCTAAAACTGAGATATATGAAAAACTGATGAGTTTAATACAAAGACATATTAACTCACTACTAAGCTGAAACTAACTATGTCTAAAAATAGCCTCTAAACTGGACTAGAAATACTGGGACAGGCCCCAGCTAAATCTACCAAAAACTGAAACTAAATGACTAAAGACTGAAATGAAACTCATGACTCTTGTCCTCGGAGAATGATGACTCACCACTGAATCTGCTGAACTGGAGATCGGGAAATCGATCTATGTGTGATCTGGATGCTGAGAACCTGAACCTACATCACGAGAAGATGTAGCGCACGTATGCGTCAGTACCTGAAAGGTACTGAGCATGTAGGATAGAGTAAAGCTGAAATAAAACATAACTGAACAAGCACAAAAGCAAGTATAATAATCTGAACATGATATACTAAATTTCTGAGCTAACTGAATGCAATGACCAATTTATAACATGCTAAAACTGAATACTGAATATACTGATAAATGGTCATGCAGAGAGTCTGACTGAACTGTGGGAGCTACTAATAACCGATAATAAAACCACATGAGCTAAATGTGGAGTCCAATGTATACGCCCCATCGAGAGGACCCAATATACCCTGCCAAAGGTATAAAGGCATGCTGGCGTGATCACTAAACTGATTGCCCACAGAGGGGACTTACAACCTACTTGGCTAGTAGTTCTGGGACTATTGGGTACGCTAAACCCTAGTCCAACTCGGTATTATGCTACTCCCAATGAATTCTGTAAATTAATTGATTATGTCTGAGTTTCTGTAAATACTGGATAGCTCGAAACTGAACATGCAAACTGAGAATGCAATAATTAATCTGGTAATTATGCATTTATAACTGAGGCATGTATATCTGAAGTGTCTGAAATATCTGACCTAGCATGTGTAATTCAAGGACTAAAGAAATACAAAGCTAGGATTCTGAAATTCATGCGATAATCTGAGTAATAGAATGATAATCTGATTTGGAACATATATTTAATAAATTCATGAAGTGCTATCAAAGTTCTAGAAACCCTAGGTTTAATCATGATAAGAAAATCAAGAATCTGACTGAAAACTAGGGACCCAATGGGTGAAAAGAACCCACTAGTGAAATCCCGCATACCTGGTGATGAAATCCACGGAAAAATAATTAAGTTTTTGGGCTGGAACTGCTGGAGCTTGTGGCGTTCTTGAACTAGGGTTCTTGAGCTTTTTTTTTCCTCTCTTGCTTCTAATTTTCTAGGTTTTGATTTAATGATTTGACTTGGATATGTTTTAATTATGTTTCTAGGATTAAACTGACTAAAATCTGATGATTTAGGGTCAAAACGATGTAACTTATGGTTTAAACGGAGTGGGAAAGGTCAAAAAGACCCCTGGGAAGGTTGCTGTGACGGTCCGTCGTGTTCCCGACGCCCCGTCGTTGGATCCGTCGTGAGGGCCTGTTCGACAGGCCTTTACTAAAATGGGCATAACTTTTTACTCGGAGGTCTGATTTTAGCAAAGTCGGTGGCTATGGAAAGATAATTCAATTATCTATCTGTGGGTAGGTGATGAGAGACATAATTCATTTTGTGATAAGAGTTATGATCATTTTAAGTTGACCCAACTGCATTTCCCCTTAACTGTCTGCAAAAACAAAAATTCTGAAAAACTAATTTTTGGTCTGTTTTGGCTACGGGGTGTTACAAACAACAACAACAACAAGAACATCACAAACAACAACAATAATAACAACAACAACACAATAACAATAACAATAAAAACACCACCAACACCAGCAACAACAGAAACAACAACAATGACACCCACACCAACAACAAAAATAGCAACAACAACAACAACAACAACAACAATAAAAACAACAACAACAAGGACAACAACACCACCACCACCAACAACAACAACAATAACACCATCAACAACAGCAACAACAACAACAACAAAAACACCACCACCACCACCACCAACAACAACAATAATAATAACAAAAACAATAACACAATAACAACAATATAAATAACAACTACAACAATAACAACAACAACAACAACAACAATATCAACAACATTAGCAATAATAATAACAACATCATCAACGACAATAACAAGACTAACAAAAACAAAAACAAAAACAAAAATAACACCATTAACAACAGCAACAATAACAACAACAACAACAACAACAACAACAATAATAATAACAACAACAACAACACAACAAAAAAAAAAAAAAAAAAAAAAAAAAAA
>JABWTJ010001038.1:0-20000 GCA_016801875.1 Solanum sitiens | reverse complement strand
CCATACCCACAATGAATCAAGTAAGTAATGCAAGAGATTAAGAAATTTGACTTAACTATAATTTGGGGCATGAATATATTTATAAGTCAATACTTATTGACTATACTCATTCTTTAGTTGATTGCATAATGTGCATAGTTCTTGGGGCATATCATTAAAACTTATATTCTTGCTTACTTTGGGCATGAATTCTTTATAAGCCAATTTTTATTAGCTAAATACATTAGTTGATCAATTTGGATAAGTATATTTGAATTCATTATTGGCTATGATCATTTTCATAATAAAAGAAGTCATTATAAGCCAATTTTATTTGGCTAACATCTTTTGTCAATTATATAAAGTCATCATAAGCCAATTTATTTGGCTTTATCATTTTCATAACATGAGGATTCATTATTGGCTACTCCCTTTACTTATTGTAAACTTTATTGGACACGATTTGACTATCCTTACAACAAGTTATTCATTACATCAAGTATTCATTACATTTCATAAGCCATTCTCTACTGATTATGCCATTGATTTCATTACTTCCATGTTTTATAATTATACATTTCATATACACGAGACCTTGGAATCGTTGATATAGCATTAAGACATCTCAAGTGAGGGCCCAACATATGGGACCTGAACCCGAGGGCCTTCTTTAACAAACACATAGTCTACTTCATTCGTTCATTCGTACTTCACATTATTCATTTCATTCATTCGTATGCTGATGTAAACACCAGCCATACCTAGGATGAAGTTTAAGACTCTCATCGGGATCATGAAGTGCAATGACCAAGAATGACCTAATGTCATTACTTGAATCTGATTTCACCTCCTGATTGTCTTGTACAAACACCTTCGGTATCGTTCATTTCTTTATCTTTCATACTTTGAGTAACTTCAACTTTAACCGACATAGATCATGTGAGCTCATGAAATCCGGTGTCTTCCCCACACCGAAAAGAGGTGGAGTCACTGGCCAAGGTGAAACCAAAACATGCTAGCGTATATAGGGAATTGAACCCTGCTAGGTCCCTATATTGGCAGTATAGGTTCAAAGACTAGGAGATATAAGGAGATCCATACCCGGCATGCCGGACAGTCTCATCTTATGAGAGTTACGTGAACATCCGCACTTCCCGAAGAAAGGCATCACCGCTCATAGCTAGCCTATAGGTGCTCAGTATAATGTTCCATTACATTCAACTCATACATCATGGAAGCTGGCTTCTAGCATGAGGACATCATAGCTCATTAGATGATTTCTCATCTCATCATTAGTATTAAGTGTGAACTGTCCTTACACTTATATATAGAGTATGATTGAGACTTATTTACTCTTTTGATGACTTGTCATCCTTACTTTACATTGATGAAATTTGAATTGTCCTTACATATCATCCTTACTTTACATTGATGAATGTGCATTGTCCTTACATATCATCCTTACTTTACATTGATGAGTATGAATTGTCCTTACATATCATCCTTACTTTACATTGATGAATGTGAATTGTCCTTACATCTCATCCTTAGGTGTTAATGAGACTAGTCTCGCACATTCTAACAACTTCATTCGTGAGTATTCTTTTAACAAATTAGCTTTGGTGTAAGTAAGACTTGTCTCACTTCCTTAACACCCCATTCTTGTCACTTACTTAATTTAGACCCCTTTAATTATGTTATAACTCACGTTACTTACTTACTTTAGTGTAGTAGCTTCATATCACCGTTTATGGACGATGAACACTTCATTCAATGAGTTTCATGTGTTTATAGTTCATTCTTGTAGAGCATGTTGGGAGTTGTCCCAATGAATGGAATGCCCTTGGTTATGGATTCATTGAATTAGCTTAGAAGTACTTGAGTTGTCATTTCATTGTTTTGGCTACACAAGATTGGCATATGATTAGTATTGGCCTAGAAAATTTGAAAATAACTTCATAGTCAATTTATTGGCACAAGCCAAACATTCATTCAAATATAATTTCATGGAATCATTAGCCAACTCTATTACATATTTTTTGAGATAATATTGTAGGCCAATTTATTGGCATAAGACAAACTTTCATTCAAATATAATTTCATGGAATCATTAGCCAATCCTATTACATATTTTTGGAGATAATATTGTAGGCCAATTTATTGGCATAAGCCAAACTTTTATTCAAATATAATTTCATGGAATCATTAGCCAATTCTATTACATATTTTTGGAGATAATATTGTAGGCCAATTTATTGGCATAAGCCAAACTTTCATTCAAATATAATTTCATGGAATCATTAGCCAATTCTATTACATATTTTTGGAGATAATATTGTAGGCCAATTTATTGGCATAAGCCAAACTTTCATTCAAATATAATTTCATGGAATCATTAGACAAATCTATTACATATTTTTGGAGATAATATTGTAGGTCAATTTATTCAAGATATGATTTCATAGATGTCTTTGAGCCAATTCTTAGTTTATGGCTTTTAGTGTCACGTTTTAAGAATATTTGGACAGCATCATATTAACATTTGATGGCTTTAGCATCTTCATAAGATCATAACAACAGCAAGTCAACATTCATCCAAAGGCACATAATTCAGTTAACACATTACGGACTTATCTTAGTATATTATCGATCCTTAATTATCATGATAAGATTAACTTTACGCAATTACAAGTTAATAAGTCCATTAAATACTCATCATTCAAGAACAATACATGTTAAGAACAACCAGAACCACATACCAACAACATGATCTCTAACCTATTCAACATTGAAATCGAAAAGGATACTAGGGAAGGGAAGTTCGACGAGAACGACGGGAACAACCCTAGTTTTCAAGATCTTGTGAATCATTTGAAGGAAAATACTCTTGGAGAAAGAATTCCAGGAGAGAAACCCATACCTTATGTAGAACTTGATCTATGAAGACCACCTTGAACGAAACCTTGAAGAAACCTTGAAATCGCCCTAGAGAAATCAAAAAATTTTCTGTTTTTCCTTTGTTCGTTGCTTGCTGTTTTTGTGTCGCCTTTTGTATGAGTTTGAACGTGCTTTTTATGTTTAAGAACTGATATTGAATTATAAAACTTAGTTTTAATAAGTTAATTTAATAAACTAATTAACCAATTACAAAAACGCCCCTCCTAAGTTGACTAAACATAGGAGAACATAACACCTAGTCAAATCTGGAAATTGGTATTGACTATGGTTTTGGTCAACATTTTGACTTTATATTAATTAATTAAATCCTTAATTTAATTAATTTAGGGACCTAGGGTAAGTACTAAAGTACCCCTAAGTCATTGGAACCAAAATTAACCCTTTTGGACCATCCTAGGTAAAGTACTAGGATGTTTCTTTAGTTGTACTATGTTAGTGTAAGAATTTTGTTTTTTTGATCATTTAAACTAATTAATTAAATTGCTAATTTAATTAATTAGGTAACCTAAGGTAATTACTAAAGTACCCTTAAGTCGTGAGGACCATAACCAATCCTTTGAACCATCCTAGGTTAGGTACTAGGTTCTCTTTTTCTTGTTTGAACCGAAATCTGGAAATTGCTTTGAGATTTCGGTTTTGCCCCTTTAAATTAATTAATTAAGTTGATAAATTAATTAATTAAGTAGCCTAGGGTAATTAATAAAGTACCCTTAAGTCGTTAAGATCTTAACTAACTCTTTGGACCATCCTAGGTTAGGTACTAGGTTGTCCCTTTCTTGTCTTAACCGAAATCTGAAAATTTCCTTTTTAGTTTCGGTTTTATCCCTTTTAAATTAATTAATTAATTTGCCAAATTAATTTATTAGGTAACCTAGGGGAATTACTAAAGTACCCCTTAGTTTTTAGGACCATAACTAACATTTTGGACCATCCTAGGTTAGGTACTAGGTTATCTCTTTAACTAGTACTAGGTTAGTGTCAACCATATTTTGGTCCTAGGTTGTCGGGTGCACTAATTAGTTTATTTCGTTTGGTCCTAGGTTAGTTAGCTATTTAGGGCAGTAGGTTAGAGTCTATAATTAGTTAGGAAGTTAGTCCACACATGGAGGGGTCCCTTGTGCACGTTTTCCCCCCTAACTACCCTAACCGAATTCGGTTAGGGTGGTCCCCTCCTTGGCCACTTCTTCACATGTCTTGCACATGTGCTTGCACATGGGTTGGTTGTACTTTTCTAACTAACTATTATTTATGGTTCATTTGGGAATGTTTACTTATTGTCCCAAGGACCCTCACCATGTCCTTGGGCACTGCTTAATTTACATGATCATTTTAATTGGTCCTGTGCTATGGTGCTAGGCTTGACACTTGGATGCCTAGTACTTCATATGTTTTGTTGAGATGTCATTTAATTTAGCTTAGGGTCTTCATTGCAGGTACATTTATTGAACATCAATCTTGGATTGGGGTATGACAATCAAAAAAGTATATTTGTTATTCGTATATAGAAAATTGGCTAATATCCCTTAGCCAATTTTTCTATACTATGCCGAATATTTCTCAATATTGGGCGTTGGGGTGCCTATGTACCCCTAATAGGCTATCCTATGGGCATACTGTGCTCTTCAATAGACATATGATTTTCCGGAACGTTACATTATTCCCCCCTTAGGAACATTCGTCCCCGAATGACACTTACACATCATTTAAACAAAGAGGGTGATTTTCAAAAGTTACTTTATCAAGCTTAAACTTTTCTCTTTTGTGAATATATGATTCACACATATTTGGATGATGCATATCATTCAATCTTATCTGAAGCTTCATATTTAAGATTAAGGAATTTCCTTCTCAATCACACTTAACTTAATGCACATCACAAATCATGCAACACAGAAAACATGCCTATGCTACACAAAAACAGCAACATAAAATTCAACATAACTTCGTTTTAACTCACATAGTGCTATTATAAGACATACGATTAGTGACTTATAACACCAAATCAACTAAAGAACTTAAACTTAGAGTTTCTTAAACATAAACCAGACCTAGGAAGAGTATATCTAACCTCAAGAATTGAACAAGTGAGGGTAACGAGATCTCATATTTACTACGGACATAGAGTCTATGGAAGGGACTTCTTTTTCTAAGTCTTTGACTCTAACTAAGTGGTATAAATACCCTTAGCTATCAACTTATTGTCTTTTATATGTGAAACGATTTGGCCTATTGATTTGAACCACGCCCTTCCCATTCCAGCTCTAACTCATTTGGAAACTGAAGCCTCACTATCATGTTTCGACAATCTATCGTAGCATAACACTTATGGAGCCAATCCATACCTGAGCCACATCCTTGAGCTTATATGCAGCCAACTTAGCCTCCTCCTTTTCATTAACACCCGTGGCATGCATTTAGAATCTACCATGTACTCACCTTCATGCGAACGACCACACTTACTACACATCTTTTGATCACGCTGGACATGTCCATCATTGCCCCTTCTTGGGAAGTCCAGATCTTGAGTCTGGCGCCTTAGACCACTTGGCCATCCTAATCCTTGTGTATATTCTTCTACGCGTTCACACAAGAAGGAAGTTAGATACTTATAATGACACAAAGTGTCAAATCTCTAGATAGCACGATAATGAATAGAAGAAGGGAAGATTTCCTATCATTGCGTAGTCTCTAAGTCATGATTGTGGTGCGCTTCACAACCATAAGCTAGAAACTACGTAACGTGGTTGAGTTGAGCTTTAGATCCTAGGTAATTTAACCTCATGCTCTGATACCAACTTTGTCATGACTCAGATTCTGGAATCCGGATCGCAACCGGCATCGTTCACCTCTCAGAGGTCGCAGAGAAGCCTCATCTTGCATTCATCACATTCATCTAGTTAAATTTGCGGAAAATTTAAAATATTTTATATATATGAAGTATACATAGACTTCATATAATTATTAACTAGATACATCATATACTAAGCTCAACATAAGAAAACAACCATCTAACATAAAGAATCAATTCGAAACTGAAGATGAATATATCATAAATAGTTTGCCAAACATGGCCTTATTACAAAGCTTCAAAATGAAGGTACGAAAGAAATGCTAGGGACAACATCAACTATCTATGTCTAAAACTAAGGCTAGACTAAATCTGTAGCATCCTCGAAATCATGAGGACCTACCAATTGGTTTGGAGAAACGCTGAAGTCCAAACCGCTGCAAGTGTCGTCAATCTGTCCCTAGACCTGCACCTATAAAAATAGTAAATAGTAAGGGGTTAGTACACCACTTGTACTAAGTATGGGTGTATGCACACATACACATAAAGCTATGCATGATCAAGGAAAGTTCTTCCTAAGCAACATGCCATTTCTGGAAAGTCTAGTCATTAGACTTTTCTAATTCGTTAGTTGTGAATTGTGGTATGAATATGATGTATTTTAATGCATTCAAAGCACACAATTCATTTTCTATATGATTACAAGACATTAGTATCATCAACATAATTTTAGAACAAATCGAGCGAATATTTGAGATTTTGATCCTCCTAGGCCGAGAGCTCCTCTTTGTACACTTAGATTATTTTTCAGTCTTTTGCTTCTTCTTGTTGTGTAGTTCTATAACTCCTTTAGTCTTTTGTTTTACTTACAAGTGCAATGATTCATTGTAGTCCCATACCCATGATGAATCAAGTAAGTAATCCAAGAGATTAAGAAATTTGACTTAACTACAATTTGAGGCATGAATATATTTATAAGTCAATACTTATTGACTATACTCATTCTTTAGTTGATTGCATAATGTGCATAGTTCTTGGGGCATATCATTAAAACTTATATTCTTGCTTACTTTGGGCATGAATTCTTTATAAGCCAATTTTTATTAGCTAAATACATTAGTTGATCAATTTGGATAAGTATATTTGAATTCATTATTGGCTATGATCATTTTCATAATAAAAGAAGTCATTATAAGCCAATTTTATTTGGCTAACATCTTTTGTCAATTATATAAAGTCATCATAAGCCAATTTATTTGGCTTTATCATTTTCATAACATGAGGATTCATTATTGGCTATGCCCTTTACTTATTGTAAACTTTATTGGACACGATTTGACTATCCTTACAACAAGTTATTCATTACATCAAGTATTCATTACATTTCATAAGCCATTCTCTATTGATTATGCCATTGATTTCATTACTTCCATGTTTTATAATTATACATTTCATATACACGAGACCTTGGAATCGTTGATATAGCATTAAGACATCTCAAGTGAGACCTCAACCCGAGGGCCTTCTATAGCAAACACATAGTCTACTTCATTCGTTCATTCGTACTTCACATTACTCATTTCATTCATTCGTATGCTGATGTAAACACCAGCCATACCTAGGATGAAGTTTAAGACTCTCATCGGGATCACGAAGTGCAATGACCAAGAATGACCTAATGCCATTACTTGAATCTGATTTCACCTCCTGATTGTCTTGTACAAACACCTTCGGTATCGTTCATTTCATTATCTTTCATACTTTGAGGAACTTCAACTTTAACTGACATAGATCATGTGATCTCATGAAATCCGGTGTCTTTCCCACACCGAAAAGAGGTGGAGTCACCGGCCAAGGTGAAACCAAAACATGCTAGCGTATATAGGGAATTGAACCCTGCTAGGTCCCTATATTGGCAGTATAGGTTCAAACACTAGGAGATATAAGGAGACCCATACCCGGCATGCCGGACAGTCTCATCTCATGAGAGTTACGTGAACATCCGCCCTTCCCAAAGGAAGGCATCACCGCGCATAGCTAGCCTATCGGTACTCAGTATAATGTTCTATTACATTCAACTCATACATCATGGAAGTTGGCTTCTAGCATGAGGACATCATAGCTCATTAGATGATTTCTCATCTCATCATTAGTATTAAGTGTGAACTGTCCTTACACTTACATATAGAGTATGATTGAGACTTATTTACTCTTTTGATGACTTGTCATCCTTACTTTACATCGATGAAATGTGAATTGTCCTTACATATCATCCTTACTTCACATTAATGAATGTGAATTGTCCTTACATATCATCCTTACTTTACATTGATGAATGTGAATTGTCCTTACAAATCATCCTTACTTTACATTGATGAATGTGAATTGTCCTTACATATCATCCTTAGGTGTTAATAAGACTAGTCTCACACATTCTAACACCTTCATTCGTGAGTATTCTTTTAACAAATTAGCTTTGGTGTAAGTAAGACTTGTATCACTTCCTTTAACACCCCATTCTGGTCACTAACTTAATTTAGACCCCTTTAATTATGTTATAACTCATGTTACTTACTTACTTTAGTGTAGTAGCTTCATATCACCGTTTATGGACGATGAGCACTTCATTCAATGAGTTTCATGTGTTTATAGTTCATTCTTGTAGAGTATGTTGGGAGTTGTCCCAATGAATGGAATACCCTTGGTTATGGATTCATTGAATTAGCTTAGAAGTACTTGAGTTGTCATTTCATTGTTTTGGCTACACAAGATTGGCATATGATTAGTATTGGCCTAGAAAATTTGAAAATAACTTCATAGTCAATTTATTGGCACAAGCCAAACATTCATTCAAATATAATTTCATGGAATCATTAGCCAACTCTATTACATATTTTTTGAGATAATATTGTAGGCCAATTTATTGGCATAAGACAAACTTTCATTCAAATATAATTTCATGGAATCATTAGCCAATTCTATTACATATTTTTGGAGATAATATTGTAGGCCAATTTATTGGCATAAGCCAAACTTTTATTCAAATATAATTTCATGGAATCATTAGCCAATTCTATTACATATTTTTGGAGATAATATTGTAGGCCAATTTATTGGCATAAGCCAAACTTTCATTCAAATGTAATTTCATGGAATCATTAGCTAATTCAATTACATATTTTTGGAGATAATATTGTAGGCCAATTTATTGGCATAAGCCAAACTTTCATTCAAATATAATTTCATGGAATCATTAGCCAAATCTATTACATATTTTTGGAGATAATATTGTAGGCCAATTTATTCAAGATATGATTTCATAGATGTCTTTGAGTCAATTCTTAGTTTATGGCTTTTAGTGTCACGTTTTAAGAACATATTGGACAGCATCATATTAACATTTGATGGCTTTAGCATCTTCATAACATCATAACAACAACAAGTCAACATTCATCCAAAGGCACATAATTCACTTAACACATTACGAACTTATCTTAGTATATTATCGATCCTTAATTATCATGATAAGATTAACTTTAGGCAATTACAAGTTAATAAGTCCATTCAATACTCATAATTCAAGAACAATACATGTTAAGAACAGCCAGCACCACATACCAACAACATGATCTCTAACCTATTCAACATTGAAATCGAAAAGGACACTAGGGAAGGGAAGTTCGACGAGAACGACGGGAACAACCCTAGTTTTCAAGATCTTGTGAATCATTCGAAAGAAAATACTCTTGGATAAAGAATTCCAGGAGAGAAACCCATACCTTATGTAGAACTTAATCTACGAAGACCACCTTGAACGAAACCTTGAAGAAACCTTGAAATCGCCCTAGAGAAATCGATAAATTTTCTGTTTTTCTTTCGTTCGTTGCTTGCTGTTTTTGTGTCACCTTTTCTATGAGTTTGAACGTTATTTTTATGTTTAAGAACTGATCTTGAATTATAAAACTTAGTTTTAATAAGTTAATTTAATAAAATAATTAACCAATTACAAAAACGCCCCTCCTAAGTTGACTAAACATAGGAGAACATAACACCTAGTCAAATCTGGAAATTGGTATTGACTATGGTTTTGGTCAACATTTTGACTTTATATTAATTAATTAAATCCTTAATTTAATTAATTTAGGGACCTAGGGTAAGTACTAAAGTACCCCTAAGTCATTGGAACCAAAATTAACCCTTTTGGACCATCCTAGGTTAAGTACTAGGATGTTTCTTTAGTTGTACTATGTTAGTGTAAGAATTTCGTTTTGATCATTTAAGCTAATTAATTAAATTGCTAATTTAATTAATTAGGTTACCTAAGGTAATTAATAAAGTACCCCTAAGTCGTTAGGACCATAACCAATCCTTTGAACCATCCTAGGTTAGGTACTAGGTTATCTTTTTCTTGTTTTAACCGAAATCTGGAAATTGCTTTGTGATTTCGGTTTTGCCACTTTAAATTAATTAATTAAGTTGCTAAATTAATTAATTAAGTAGCCTAGGGTAATTAATAAAGTACCCTTAAGTCGTTAGGATCTTAACTAACTCTTTGGACCATCCTAGGTTAGGTACTAGGTTGTCCCTTTCTTGCTTAACCGAAATCTGAAAATTTCCTTTTTAGTTTCGATTTTAGCCCTTTTAAATTAATTAATTAATTTGCCAAGTTAATTAATTAGGTAACCTAAGGGAATTACTAAAGTACCCCTAAGTTTTTAGGACCATAACTAACCTTTTGGACCATCCTAGGTTAGGTACTAGGTTAGGTACTAGGTTGTCTCTTTAACTAGTACTTGGTTAGTGTCAACCCAATTTTGGTCCTAGGTTGTCGGGTGCACTAATTAGTTTATTTCGTTTGGTCCTAGGTTAGTTAGCTATTTAGGGCAGTAGGTTAGAGTCTAGAATTAGTTAGGAAGTTAGTCCCCACATGGAGGGGTCCCTTGTGCACGTTTCCCCCCTAACTACCCTAACCGAATTCGGTTAGGGTGGTCCCCTCCTTGGCCACTTCTTCACATGTCTTGCACATGTGCTTGCACATGGGTTTGTTGTACTTTTCTAACTAACTATTATTTATGGTTAATTTGGGAATGTTTACTTATTGTCCCAAGGACCCTCACCATGTCCTTGGGCACTTCTTAATTTACATTATCATTTTAAATGGTCATGTGCTATGGTGCTAGGCTTGACACTTGGATGCCTAGTACTTCATATGTTTTGTTGAGATGTCATTTAATTTAGCTTAGGGTCTTCATTGAAGGTACATTTATTGAACATCAATCTTGGATTTGGGTATGACAACCAAAAAAGTATATTTCTTATTCGTATATAGAAAATTGGCTAATATCCCTTAGCCAATTTTCCTATACTATGCCGAATATTTCTCAATATTGGACATTGGGGTGCCTATGTACCCCTAATAGGCTATCCTAAGGGCATACTGTGCTCTTCAATAGACATATGATTTTCCGGAACGTTACAAACACAACAACAACACAACAACAATAACAACAACACCAACAACAACACAAAAACAACAATTTCAACAACAAAAAAAACAACACCATCACCACCACCACCATCACTACCACCACCACCATAACTCTTACCACAAAATGAATTATGTCTCTCATGACCTACCCACAGATAGATAATTGAATTATCTTTCCACATCCACCGACCTTGCTAAATTCAGACCTCCGAGTAAAATGTTATGCCCATTTTAGTAAAGGCCTGTCGAACAGGCCCTCATGACGGATCCAACGACGGGGCGTCGGTAACACGACGGACCGTCAGTCCTGGCCGTCGTGTGGCCCGACAGCAACCTTCCCAGGGGTCTTTTTGACCTTTCCCACTCCGTTTAAACCATAAGTTATGTCGTTTTGACCCTAAATCATCAGATTTTAGTCAGTTTAATCCTAGAAACATAATTAAAACATATCCAAGTCAAATCATTAAATCAAAACCTAGAAAATTAGAAGCAAGAGAGGAGAAAAAAAAGCTCAAGAACCCTAGTTCAAGAACGCCACAAGCTCCAGCAATTCCAGCCCAGAAACTTAATTATTTTTCCGTGGATTTCATCACCAGGTATGCGGGATTTCACTAGTGGGTTCCTTTCACCCATTGGGTCCCTAGTTTTCAGTCAGATTCTTGATTTTCTTATCATGATTAAACCTAGGGTTTCTAGAACTTTGATAGAACTTCATGAATTTATTAAATATATGTTCCAAATCAGATTATCATTCTATTACTCAGATTATCGCATGAATTTCAGAACCCTAGCTTTGTATTTCTTTAGTCCTTGAATTACACATGCTAGGTCAGATATTTCAGACACTTCAGATATACATGCCTCAGTTATAAATGCATAATTACCAGATTAATTGTTGCATTCTCAGTTTGCATGTTCAGTTTCGACCTATCTAGTATTTACAGAAACTCAGACATAATCAGTTAATTTACAGAATTCATTGAGAGTAGCATAATACCGAGTTGGACTAGGGTTTAGCGTACCCAATAGTCCCAGAACTACTAGCCAAGTAGGTTGTAAGTCCCCTCTGTGGGCAATCAGTTTAGTGATCACGCCAGCATGCCTTTATACCTTTGGCAGGGTATATTGGGTCCTCTCGATGGGGCGCATACATCGGACTCCACATTTAGGTCATGTGGTTTTATTATCGGTTATTAGTAGCTCCCACAGTTCAGTCAGACTCTCTGCATGACCATTTATCAGTATATTCAGTATTCAGTTTTAGCATGTTATAAATTGGTCATTGCATTCAGTTAGCTCAGAAATTTAGTATATCATGTTCAGATTATTATACTTGCTTTTGTGCTTGTTCAGTTATGTTTTATTTCAGCTTTACTCTATCCTACATGCTCAGTACCTTTCAAGTACTGACGCATACGTGCGCTACATCTTCTCGTGATGTAGGTTCAGGTTCTCAGCATCTAAATCACGCATAGATCGATTTCCCGATCTCCAGATCAGCAGATTCAGTAGTGAGTCCTCATTCTCCGAGGACAAGACTCATGAGTTTCTCTGTAGTATTTAGTCTTTTAGTTTCAGTTTTTGCTAGATTTAGCTGGGGCTTGTCCCAGTATTTCTAGTCCAGTTTAGAGGCTATTTTAAGACATAGTTAGTTTCAGCTTAGTAGTGAGTTAATATTTCTTTGTATTAAACTCATCAGTTTTTCGTATATCTCAGTTTTAGCATATGGGTATTTCCCATCTTTTCAGATTAAATTATGATTTAGCTTCCGCATCAGTTTATTATTCTTTAGTATGCTCATAATCATGCCAACAGGGTTAGCTTGGGATCACTTGTGGTCCTAGGTTCCGTGTCCGCGTCTCGGGGGTAGCTCGGGGCGTGACAAAACTTGGTATCAGAGCACTAGGTTTAAGAGTCCTAGGATGTCTGAAAAAGCCGCACTAAGTAGAGTCCTTTTCATAGGTGTGAAGTGCACCACATCTAATGAGAGGGAGGCTATGAAGTGTTTTAAGAAACTTCACTTTCTTGATATTCTTATCGTGCGTTGGTATGATCTTCTTTCTAATCCATCGTTATGCGCTTAAGATCATGCATTCTCGTAGAGCTTAGGCATGGAATACTAATGCACGCAATGCTAACGCAGTTCCTCTAGTACCAGATAAGGAAGTTCAAATGCAGAGTTTCAGAATGCCAATTTAGTTTTTGGCTCAGAGTATGAACAACAAGAACAATCAGTAGGTTCGAGATCCTACTAATAGAAATGATCGATTAGTGGCAGCCAGAGTTTGTGATATCGTTCGGATGAATCCACCTATGTTTTCAAGGTCGCAAGTTGGTAAGGACCCGTAGAAGTTCATTGACAAGGTCAAGAAAATATTTGGTGTGATGTCAGTAACTGGTAGTGATAGGTGAGATTGGCATCCTACCAACTCAAGGATGTGACTCACATATGGTTCACTCAGACAACGGACATGACTTTGTCTTTTGTAACTCAGTATAGCAGTCCGATTCAGTGTTAATTCAAAAACTCTCTCAGAACCTTTCTCAGTATCTACTCAGTTGGTGACCCAGTTATAGCTAGACGGATATACAGAAATTGCCCTATCACAGTCTCTCAGAAAGTCACTTTAGTAGATCTAGTAGAGTTAGAAATGGTAGACTTCGATGTTATTCTAGGTATAGATTGGTTACACTCATGTTATGCCTCAGTTGATTGCAGAACTGGATTGTTCATTTTTAGTTTCCAGACGAACCAATCTTAGAATGGAAGGGT
The DNA here is from genome assembly GCA_016801875.1 of Solanum sitiens. Lineage (NCBI taxonomy): Eukaryota > Viridiplantae > Streptophyta > Magnoliopsida > Solanales > Solanaceae > Solanum > Solanum sitiens. The sequence goes on along the minus strand of JABWTJ010001038.1, from coordinate 6,014 downwards.
AGTAGCTTAGCGCCTATGGGTCGATTTATTTCTTACCTTAAGGCCAGAAAGATGATATCTAAGGGTTATGTCTATCATCTAGTTCGGGTTAAGGATTCTAGCCTTGAAACCCCAACTCTTGAGTCAGTTCCAGTAGTCTGTGAATTTCCAGAAGTATTTCCAAAAGATCTTCCTGGGATCCCTCCCGAAAGGGAAATCGACTTTGGAATTGATCTCCATCCAGATACCCAGCCTATTTCTATTCCTCCTTACAGAGTGGCTCCAGCAGAGCTTAAGGAATTGAAAGAGCAGTTGAAAGACCATCTAGATAAGGGTTTTATCATACCTAGTATTTCACCATAGGGTGCACCAGTATTGTTCGTAAAGAAGAAAGATGGTTCTCTCAGAATGTGCATTGACTATAGACAGTTGAACAAGGTCACAATCAAGAATAAGTATCCCATCCCCAGGATTGATGACTTGTTTGACCAACTTCAGGGTGCTAGTGATTTCTCAAAGATAGACCTCAGATCGGGTTATCATCAGCTCAGAGTCAGAGATAGTGACATTCCGAAAACAGCCTTCAGAACTCGGTATGGTCATTATGAATTTGTAGTTATGTCGTTTGGACTAACCAATGCTCCTGCAGCTTTCATGGATTTGATGAACAGAGTGTTCAAACAGTACTTGGACTTGTTCGTTATCGTCTTTATTGATGATATCCTCATTTACTCTAGGAGCGAGGAAGAACATGCAAGTCATTTGAGAATTGTTCTACAGACTCTCAAGGATCGCCAGTTATTCGCTAACTTTAGCAAATGTGAGTTTTGGTTGCAATCCGTTGCTTTTCTTGGTCACATTGTATCTAGCGAAGAGATCCGCATAGATTCACAAAAGATAGAAGCAGAGAAACAATGGCCCAGACCTACCTCTGCTATAGATATTAGAAGTTTCTGAGGTCTAGCGGGTTATTACATGTCACGACCCAAAATCTAGCCGCGAGTGGCACCCACACTTATCCTACTATGTGAGCGAACCAACCAATCTAAAACTCCAACATATTGAACAAAAATACAAAGCGGAAGACTTAAAACTCATTATCCCCAAAATCTGGAAGTCATCATCACAAGAACATCTATCCTCAAGTTACAAATCTAGAAGTATCTAAGAAGCTAAAATAAATAAAAGGCTAGTCCATGCCGGAAGTTCAAGGCATCAAGACATTGAAGAGAAGATCCAGTCCAAGCTAGAAGCATTAGCTCACCCTGAAATCCGGTGTAGTGACGACTGGCTAGAAGTGCTGCTGAGTTGAAGACGACGGTACGTTTGCTGCATTCCCCAAATAACAAAGAAAGAAACAACAAGTAGGGGGTCAGTACAAACACAAGTACTGAGTAGGTATCATCGGCCAACTCAAAATAGAAAACAGTATATATCAGTTCATATCATAAATCAACTACAATACTCAACATGTAGTAACAAGTACTATAATCATCAATAAGTACTACCAAGTTCATCCATGAGGACTCAAGCCTCAATACCACACTCATTTGGGAATTAGGTTCATTACATTGAGTATATAAACATCTCTCAAGATTTATTATCTTTCCTCCTCTTGTGTCGGTACGTGACACTCTGATCCCCTACTACTATGTGTCGGAACGTGACACTCCGATCCCTTAATTCTACGTGTCGGTTCGTGACACCCGATCCATTAATACTATGTGTCGGAACAGTGACACTCCGCTCCCCTAATTCTATGTGTCGCACGTGACACTCGATCCCTAATTCTATGTGTCGGAAAACGTGGCCACCTCCGACCCCTAATTCTACGTGTCGGTACGTGACACTCCGATCCCCTACTACTATGTGTCGGAACGTGACACTCCGATCCCATAATTCTACGTGTCGGTTCGTGACACCCGATCCCTTAATACTATGTGTCGGAACGTGACACTCCGATCCCCTAATTCTATGTGTCGGAACGTGACACTCCGATCCCCTAATTCTATGTGTCGGTTCGTGACACCCGACCCACTAATACTATGTGTCGGAACGTGACACTCCGATCCCCTAATTCTATGTGTCGGAACGTGACACTCCGATCCCCTAATTCTATGTGTCGGTTCGTGACACCCGACCCACTAATACTATGTGTCGGAACGTGCCACTCCGATCCCTTAATTCTCACCAATTCATCAAGCCTTCCTTTTCTACCAAGGCATCACCAATCTCATTACTTTAGTTCATCAAGCCTTCTTTTATACCAAGGGCATCATCATAACAAGGTGAATTAGGGTTTCTTCAAGATTTTGGATTCAAAGCTTCATTAAGCTTATTTTATCACAAACACATAATCACATTCATGAAAGCATAAGATTAAGCATATAGAAGGGTTTACAATACTACCAATACATATCATTCACTATTAAGAGTTTACTACAAATAGTATCAACCATAACCTACCTTCACCAAGGATCCTTGATCAAACAAGCAATCTCTCAAGCTTCTTGGTTCCTCTTGGTTGTCTCTCTCTATAGATCGTTCCTCTCTTCTCCTTGTTCTCTCTATTTTTTCTTCTCCCAAACTCTCTCTCTTTTCCCCAATTTGGCATATAATTAGGTATGAAAGATGAGGAAACCACCCACTAAATAACTCAAGGTCATCTCCTTTACACCCCCAAGGATTTGAGTTATTAACATTGACCCACTAAAATTTATAATTATAGCAAGAATAGTCCAAAACTCCCCTTTAAAACTTACCCAGAAATTTGACCCAGACTGGGATTACGCAACCTGTGACGGTCCGTCGTGCCTACGACGGTCCGTCCTGCACTTCCGTCACGACGGACAGAGAATTGCTCTCAGTACCCAATTCTCAAGAGTTGAAGTGTTTTGAAACGGAACCTCACAACGGTCCGTCATGTCTGTGACGGTCCGTCCTGCAGGTCCGTCACAGACTTCAGAGAATTGCTCTCAGTACCCAATTCTCAAGAGTTGAAGTGTTCTGAAACGGAACCTTACAACGGTCCGTCATGTCTGTGACGGTCCGTCCTGCAGGTCCGTCACAGAGTTCAGAGAGTCGATTTCAGCACTCAAATATAAGAATTCCAAGTGTTTGGAACGAGACACCCTCGACGGTCCGTCGTGCCCATGACGGTCCGTCGTTGGATACGTCGTCTCAGACAGTTTTCCAGAAATAAAATCTGCTGCTCAAAACGACTAAGCAGGTCGTTACAATATAAATATAAAAAACCAAGAAAACGTTATTATACAAAAAACTATAAACAAAAAAGATTATCTAGGCCAAAGAAAGCCTTATCAAATTGTAATTGTTACAATTGTGGTAAGTTAGGACATTTAGCTAAAGATTGTAAATTACCTAGAAATATAAAAAGAAAACACATTGCAGAATTAATACTAGATAAACATAAATATACACAAATAGATTATTTAGACTATGAACTAAATGATGATGATAGTATATATGAGATTTCAGATATAGAAATTAATAATGAAATAGAAACAGATTATGAAGTAGAAACAGATTATGAAACAGAATCAGATAATGAAATAATACCAGAAGAAAATGACTGAAGAAGAAAATTATAATACAAAGAATAAAATGAAAGAATAAAATGAAAATATATATACTTGCGAAAATTATTGTAGAAGGATATTACAATAGATATTATACACCTATGATAGATACAGGAGCAGAAACTAATATATGCAAATACAATTGTTTACCAGAAGAAAAATGGGAAAAACTAAAAACACCCATGGTAGTAACTGGATTTAACAACGAAAGTAGTATGATTACCTATAGAGCAAAAAATGTTAAAATACAGATATGGGATAAAATTTTAATAATAAAAGATATATATAGTTTTGATTGCAAAACAAAAGATATATTATTAGGAATGCCTTTTTTAGAAAACTTATACCCACATATAATAACAAAAACACATTGGTGGTTTACTACGCCATGTGGATACAAAGTAGGAGCAAAAAGAGTTAATAATAAACAAAGAAAACCAAAAGAATGGATCAAAGGAAGTGAAAAGATAAATCAAGAAATGGAAAATATAAATAAAAAAGAAATTAATCAATTTGAAATTATTATATTTACAATAGATAAAATTAAATTAATAAATGAACAATTGGAACTTTTATATAGTGATAACCCCTTAAAAGGTTGGGAAAAATTAAAACAACTATAAAGATAGAATTAATAGACGAAAATAGTCTAATAATACAAAAGCCATTAAAATATAATTTTGATGATCTAAATGAATTTAAAATTCATATAGATGAATTATTAAAAAATAATTATACATACTTGCTAGATGAAGATAATGATTATAAGATGCTATTGTTTTATATACTGAAAAACATCGATGTTGATTCACGTAGAATAATTTATGATAAATTAATGATGCATGAGATAATTGAAACAATGACTGTAGGTTGGTCTGAGCTAATTATTTATGATGATAATGACTTAGATTATTTATTTGATGATTTAGAACTATATAGAGATCAATGATAAATTATAGATATTTGAGGTTATGGAAAGAAACTAAAGAAAAGATAGATCTAGAAGAAAAACTTCTAATCGAAAATGTTAATAAATATATATATCTTCGTGAAGAAGAATATTTAGAATATATAGAAACAAATGCTAAGGAAATACAAAGATTAAATATAATTAAAAAGGAATATTATGAACAAATATTTTCTTAAATAGTAATATGGATAAAAGAATATATAAACAACAATTGATAGAAAAATTAAATGAATTACAATATAATCACGACTTTATGAAAGAAAGAATGATAGAAAATATATTCGCAGGAGTCTGTAATTGTTACGCCTCAAAACCCATTAAGACGGACAGGCACCCGATGCCCTAAAGGCCCGAGAGAACCAACCTACAACCTGTTCTTACTGAGCATATACTATAACAATTGAGACAAGTTAACTTTGGATGCAGCGATACAAACCAACGTAAGTAGATCCAAAAGTTATATACAAGACTTGGCCGTTTAGGCCACAACTCCTTAAGACACAACTGAACCATGTACATACGTCTACAAAGCCTCTAAAAGATAGAAGACTAGAGTAGGTCGGGACAGACCCCGCCTTACCCTTAACTACGATACAATACCAAACGAATTTACCAAGGACTTAATAAAGCTCCGAATCAACTTGGAGCTCACCAAAAGTAGCAGAATTTCGAGTGCTTCTACTGAGGAGGTCTACTAGCTGGAGTACCTGAGCCTGCAGCATGAAATGCAGCGTCCCCAATACGGGACGTCAGTACGAAAAATGTACTGAATATGTAAGGCAAAAAGTATATGTAATACAAGGCACAAATGAAATCAAGTAGCAACATATGAGTGCATAGATTAGGAGAGAAGACCACCTTTGCTTACTCTTGTGGAATCAAGTAAGCTAGATTCTTTTCTTTACCTTCTTTGTATGTTATAATCTTTGTTGGGCATGTGATACAAGTGACCAGCTGATCAGTGGTAGAAGAGGATGACCCATGCTAGGCGTATTAACCCCTGGGATGCGGTCCTCATAATTACACAACTTGGGATCGGCCCATGCTAGGCTTTTGCCCCTGAGCTGCCACCCTTCTATACCAATAGGGATCGGCCCATGCTAGGCTTTCGCCCCTGAGCTTATTGTTAATCAGTTCATAACTTTTTTGAGATTCTTTAATCTTTGAGATTATTGTTAATCAGTTCATAACTCTTTTGAGATGTTATTTTGGATAATCGTAACACTTTGAGATGTTGAGTTGGTGGTCATAATCATCTTGGAGACATGAAATTACGAAACAGTAGTGGAATACATGAAAACAATACTTTGAGGCAGTAACAATGACATAAGGAGCTATGAAACATCAACACCTTACTTTAAGACCTTAATGGCACAATTGACTTCAATTGGCTTAGGAGAAGGATTCATTAAACTTTCTTTTGCAAATACCAGTTCTATAACAGCACAAGGGGAAATTACACAAGT
>JABWTJ010001037.1:0-157036 GCA_016801875.1 Solanum sitiens | reverse complement strand
ATGAACTGATATATACTGTTTTCTATTTGAGTTGGCCGATGATACCTACTCAGTACTTGTGTTTTGTACTGACCCCCTACTTGTTGTTTCTTTCTTTGTTATTTGGGGAATGCAGCAAACGTACCGTCGTCTTCAACTCAGCAGCGATTTCTAGCCAGTCTTCATTACACCGGATTTCAGGGTGAGCTAATGCTTCTAGCTTGGACTGGATCTTCTCTTCAATGTCTTGATGCCTTGAACTTCCGGCATGGACTAGCCTTTTATTTATTTTAGCTTCTTAGATACTTTTAGATTAGTAACTTGAGGATAGATGTTCTTGTGATGATGACTTCCAGATTTTGGGGATAATGAGTTTTAAGTCTTCCGCTTTGTATTTTGTTCAATATGTTGGGGTTTTAGATTGGTTGGTTCGCTCACATAGTAGGATAAGTGTGGGTGCCACTCGCGGCTCGATTTTGGGTCGTGACACGGTGGGGAGTAGGCAATTAATGTTGGAGTTCATAAATATTTTGTCTTACATTAGCCATATGTGTGGCATCAGTTTTTGATTGGGATTAAACAAAGGGCAAACTTCTTCACGTAAGAAGAATTCATCGGATGCTTTCCACCTTTTGCCTTCATTAATGGTTGTGCTATCCTATCATTAATTGCTGCACCTATACGTAAATATATAATAATATTGTATATCAATTTGGTTATATATTGAACGATAATTAGTGGCTGCCATTTTAGCTCTTAGAAGCTAAACAACAAATATATTTATGGGTTGTAAATTTTGATAATTCTAAAATATGTTGTGATTGGGTAATTTAAGTGTGAATTGTGGAACGATTTACGGCAGAAGGTTGGAGGCAATATGATGTTGCCAATGATTGTTTAGTCATTATTGGATAATGATTATCCAATGATTATTATATTGGGACATTGGATTGAAAGAAAAAAAAATCAAATTGGATTCCCCTTGCTGCTGTAACAGCAGTGTGTCAATTTTCTTAAATTTTCTTTTTGATTTCACTGTAATTTTGTTATAAGAGGAATAAGACCTAATCCTAGGCTTGAAACTTGGAAAATACGAGATTTGAAATTTTAATTGACATCAAAATTTATGAACTTGATTATAAATTTTAGTGAATTTTCAGGTCAAGGCTAAACACATAATAAATATGGGTATTGTTAGTTTTGAAAGCTTATTGTGATTATGTATATGATTAGATTGCTTTGAGTTGGAAGTTCAACAAATGGGAAAGACTCAAGTACCGGAGTAAATTCTTATTGGATTCAGGCAAGTGGATTTCTAAACTCTTGTTAAGTGTATGAAATGCGTGTATTTTCTTGTGGTATATGTGTGGGAGTAATGGACTTGGTAATGGGTTGACTTGTCCACATTGATTAATTTTAATGATTAAAAAAAAAGGGTAATAAAAGGCTATGTGAATAATTGCTTGTGTGTAATGTGTTGATAATGGAGAATGGTTTGAAAGGCTTGTTGAATCATTGTTGATGTTGTTGTGAATTGTGCAATGTTATGAAAGTGGTCATATCCTCTTTATCTGTGTAAACATGTCATTGACATTATTTTAAGACATGGTTGTGACAAGTGTTATGTGCATTGAGAAAGAATGAGAACTTAAAGAGGATGTACCATTTCGAGGGACGTATCGCGCGCCGCGATGGATACTATATTTCGAGGGACGTATCGCGCGCCGCGATGGTTACTATTATCGAGGGTCGTGTCGTGCGCCGCGATAGATACATGGACAAATATGTCCCCCATGGGTCCTGGACTGAGAGACAGCGGGTGTGTATCACTAGATCAGACATGCATCATTATACTTGACATTGCATTCCATTCCATTGCACATACTTATCATTAGAGAACTTGATATTGTGTTTTGCTGATCTTATGATTGTCTTTTTGCGGAACTTGTGATTGTTGAATACTGAGCTTGTTATTGAGGATATATAATTTGTTGAAGTATTGTTGTTGAGGATATGTAATTTGTTGAAGTGTTGTTATTGACAATATATAAATTATTGAAGTGTTGCTATTGAGGATATCTAATTTGTTTAAGTGTTGTTGTTGAGGATATGTAATTTGTTAAAGTGTTGTTGTGTAGGATATGTAATTTGTCTAAGTGTTGTTGTTGAGTTACGTGCTATGTAAACTGTGAGCTGTTAGGTTGGGCTGATGTTTATGCAGGTTGTAGTTGTGGAGGTTCGGTTGGGGGTGGTAGGAGTACCCGTATTTCATTCCCTTAGCTTGTGTTTAGAGGTTTACTTGCTGAGTACCGTGTGGTTTGGTACTCACCCCTTGCTTCTACAATTTTTTGTAGGTTACTAGCCCGGCTTTATGATATATTTCTCTTCGTTTCCGAGGCTTCTTGAAGATTTATGAGGTAGCTGTTTGTCATCTCAGCAGACCTTCTTACTCCTGTTTATGATCTTGTTCTACTCTAGAAACAACGTCATATGAGACTTATATTTTCTTTTGATTCAATTGTAATACATTAGAGACTTGTACACGTGACAACCAGATTTTGGGGTATAATTTAAGTTGATAGTAAATTTTCCGCATTTTATTGTAATAAGTTGAGTTTTAGGCTGACTTGTCTTGGTGGGATAAGACAAGTGCCATCACGCCCATTTTTGGGTCGTGACAAATATATTATACCTAATTCTATTACGGTGATTGAAGCTTTATTCAATAAAATCCTTATCTATTATTATATGGTGCACAAGTCAATATAAATACTCGTAATTGAAATAGTTATAGATAATTGTTCACTTCCCTCTAATGGAATTAGAGTTAACACTTATGACGTGTTGTTAAATAGTGTAAGATTTGACGAATTATCACTTCAATATATTCCGTCAGAAATATTATTGAGTTCTTTTTACAATCCTTTTGTAATAGATCTTTCCGTCAACTCTATTTGTGATCTCATAACAATATACATCTAGAAACTTCATCCTAAAATAATTTAAGCTTTATCGCCAAAATTCAAGGTGACACAAATCTAAATTTTTTTATGAACTATTCTTATTATAAAAGATATGAATATATATTTAATTTGGTATACTAATTAATAAACTTATAATTAATTACATTTTTACCATAAAAGCCCAACTCTATGTGATCTCCTAATAACGTAAACTAATAACTTTATCCTAAAATATATTTAATAATAATTACCAAAATACAAGTTGACATATCTATAAACTTTTCAAAAGTCATTCTTATCCTAAAATATATCAGTAATTATGAAATTGGTATGTCAATTAATAAGTCCACAAACAGATTTTACTATAAAAGCCGAATGCAAGTTATTTTCACATCCACCATCAAGAAAAATTTATATTTTTACAAAGTATATTCCAAGTCAAGCAAGGTTTCTACTTACTAGCTTTGTATTTACAAGATTTTTAATGTCTGACTTTATGCATTCACTATTATAAACTATTTTTTTTGTGTGTAGATAAAATGAATTCTTTCATCAACAATGAAAAGTTCAACAAGAAGAAAGTGATCCTCATAATGGGGGCCACAGGAACGGGAAAATCCCGTCTCTTTATTGACCTTGCCACCTATTTTCGAGGAGAAATAATCAACTCGGATAAAATGCAAGTTTACAAGGGACTCGAAATTGTTACAAACAAGATCACACACACTGAAAAACAAGGCGTACGACACTATTTGTTAGGTATATATATTTATTTTAATGAATACTTATATCAAATGAGTACCTAGATAATTTTATAAAAGTAATTATAGATTCTAGTCAAATATATACTTTACTATTGAAAAATTATTTGTTTCAATTCTGATAAAGTTAATTTGATCACATTTTCTTAGATGACATTGAGCCTGATTCAGACTTCACAGCTGAAGATTTTTGTTTGCAAGCTATTGTCTACATAGATAAAATACTGAAGACTCAACGTGTTCCAATTATTGTTGGAGGGTCAAATTCGTATATTGAAAAACTTGTGGAAGACCCTGTGTTCATGTTCAAATATAAGTATGATAGTTGCTTTATTTGGATTGATGTTGAGCAATCAGTCTTGAACCATAGAGTTGACATGAGGGTTGATCAAATGGTCAACGCAGGTAATTTTTGTAATTATTTTATGTATCAATCAAAATTTAACATCATTCAGCTAGCTAAAAACTTTTCTTATATAATTTTCTTAATAATCCATTTGGTTATCAAATCTATGTTCTAATAAATTTGTGTTGCATGCAGGGCTAGTGGATGAGGTGCGACAAATTTTCATTTCAGATGCAGATTACACCAAAGGAATTCGACGGTCCATTGGTGTCCCTGAAATGGACAGATATTTAAGGGAAGAAACGAATATAGACGGAGATGATGAATCAAAGGAGATGATTCTTCAAGCTTCAATTTCAAGTATCAAGCGTAATACTCGTACGTTAATTTGTAACCAACTTGACAAGATTCAACGATTAATAAACGAGAAAATGTGGTCAGTGCATCATATTATGGCTACGGACGTTTTCAAAGAAGATAGAAAAGAAGATCCTGACGAATCATGGAGGAATAATGTTTTGCAACCATGCCTAGATATTGTGAAAAGATTTCTCAAAATGAATACTATTGTTGAGTGTACATAAACAGTCGTTATCTCCATCTTCTGTTTTGGTCAATTTAATTTTTGACCTATTTTGTACAGTATGTATCGCATTACAAATATTCATATAATATGACCCTTCTTTCCATATATGTTACTCTTATCTGTAATAAAATTCTTATTATAGATAAAATATTTATTTTAAGTTCCGATCAAAGCCCAAGCCCCAAGTCCAAGTCCAAGTCTTCTATATTTAATATATATTAACATGAATACGTACTTACACAATTACATGAGATCACTCAGATTGTCAAGCTAATAGAGTGATAAAATAATAAATTCGGGTAGATTCCACCCTAAAAGGATTTTAATTAATAGATTTCTTAACTCAAAAATTAAAAATGTTACACAGACAAAGTAGATAAAATAGTAAATTTATAATCTATCGGTATGAATATATTATACCTAATTCTGTCACGGTGATTGAAGCTTGATTCAATAAAATCCTTATCTATTATTTTATGGTGCACAAGTCAATATAAATACTCGTAATTGAAATAGTTATAGATAATTGTTCACTTCCCTCTTATGGAATTAGACTTAACACTTATGACGTGTTGTTAAATAGTGTAAGATTTGACGAATTATCACTTCAATATATTCTGTCAGAAATATTATTGAGTTCTTTTTACAATCCTTTTGTAATAGATCTTTCCGTCAACTCTATTTGTGATCTCATAACAATATACATCTAGAAACTTCATCCTAAAATAATTTAAGCTTTATCGCCAAAATTCAAGGTGACACAAATCTAAATTTTTTCATGAACTATTCTTATTATAAAAGATATGAATATATATTTAATTTTGTATACTAATTAATAAACTTATAATTAATAACATTTTTACCATAAAAGCCCAACTCTATGTGATCTCCTAACAACGTACTCTAATAACTTTATCCTAAAATATATTTAATAATAATTACCAAAATACAAGTTGACATATCTATAAACTTTTCAAAAGTCATTCTTATCCTGAAATATATCAGTAATTATGAAATTAATAAGTCCACAAACAGATTTTACTATAAAATCCGAATGCAATTTCTTTTAACATCCACCATCAAGAAAAATTTATATTTTTACAAAGTATATTTCAAGTCAAGAAAGGTTTCTACTTACTAGCTTTGTATTTACAATATTTTTAATGTGTGACTTTATGCATTCACTATTATAAACTATTTTTTTTTGTAGATAAAATGAATACTTTCATCAACAATGAAAAGTTCAACAAGAAGAAAGTGATAGTCATAATGGGGGCCACAGGAAAGGGAAAATCCCGTCTCTCTGTTGACCTTGCCACACATTATCGAGGAGAAATAATCAACTCGGATAAAATGCAAGTTTACAAGGGACTCGAAATTGTTACAAACAAGATCACACACACTGAAAAACAAGGCATATGACACTATTTGTTACGTATATATATTTATTTTAAAGAATACTTATATCAAATGAGAACCTAGATAATTTTATAGTAGTAATTATAGATTCTAGTGAAAAATATACTTTTCTATTAAAGAATTATTTTTTTCAATTCTGATAAAGTTAATTTGATCACATTTTCTTAGATGAAATTGAGCCAGATTTAGACTTCACAGCTGAAGATTTTTTTTTGCAAGCTGTTGTCTACATAGATAAAATACTGAAGACTCAACGTGTTCCAATTATTGTTGGAGGGTCAAATTCGTATATTGAAAAACTTGTGGAAGACCCTGTGTTCATGTTCAAATATAATTATGATAGTTGCTTTATTTGGATTGATGTTGAGCAATCAGTCTTGAACCGTAGAGTTGACATGAGGGTTGATCAAATGGTCAACGCAGGTAATTTTTGTAATTATTTATGTATCAATCAAAATTTAATATCATTCAGCTAGCTAAAAGCTTTTATTTTATAATTTTCTTAATAATACATTTGGTTATCAAATCTATGTTCTACTAAATTTATGTTGCATGCAGGGCTAGTGGATGAGGTGCGACAGATTTTCATTCCAGATGCAGATTACACCAAAGGAATCCGACGGCCCATTGGTGTCCCTGAAATGGACAGATATTTAAGGGAAGAAACGAATATAGACAGAGATGATGAATCAAAGGAGATGATTCTTCAAGCTTCAATTTCAAGTATCAAGCATAATACTTGTACGTTAATTTGTAACCAACTAGACAAGATTCAACGATTAATAAACGAGAAAATGTGGTCAGTGCATCATATTATTGCTACGAACGTTGTCAAAGAAGATAGAAAACAAGATCCTGACGAAGCATGGAGGAATACTGTTTTGCAACCATGCCTAGACATTGTGAAAAGATTTCTCAAAAATGAATATTATTATTGAGTGTACATAAACAGTCGTTATCTCCATCTTCTGTTTTGGTCACTTTAATTTTTGACCTATTTTGTACAATATGTATCGCATTACAAATATACATATAATATGACCCTTCTTTGTATATATGTTACTCTTATCTTTAAAAAAATCTTATTTATAGATGAAATATTTATTTTAAGTTCCGATCCAAGCCCAAGCCCCAAGTCAAGTCCAAGTCTTCTCTATTTAATATATATTAATATGAATACGTACGTACACAATTACATGAGATCACTCAGATTGTCAAGCTAATAGAGTGATAAAATAATAAATTACCATAAATGTTCGGGAAGATTCCACCCTAAAAGAATTTTAAAGAATAGAATTCTTAACTCAAAAATTAAATATGTTACATAGACAAAGAAGATAAAATAGAAAATTTGTAATCTATCTGTAATGAACATATTATACCTAATTCTATCACGGTGATTGAAGCTTGATTCAATAAAATCCTTATCTATTATTATATGGTGCACAAGTCGATATAAATACTCGTAATTGAAATAGTTATAGATAATTGCTCACTTCCCCCTTATGGAATTACACTTAACACTTATGACGTGTTGTTAAATAGTGTAAGATTTGATGCATTATCACTTTAATATATTCCGTCAGAAATATTATTGTGTTTGTTTTTACAATCCTTTTGTAATAGATCATTCCGTCAACTCTATTTGTGATCTCATAACAATATACATATAGAAACTTCATCCTAAAATAATTTAAGCTTTATCGCCAAAATTCAAGGTGACACAAATCTAAATTTTTTCATGAACTATTCTTATTATAAAAGATATGAATATATATTTAATTTGGTATACTAATTAATAAACTTATAATTAATTACATTTTTACCATAAAAGCCCAACTCTATGTGATCTCCTAACAACGTACACTAATAACTTTATCCTAAAATATATTTAATAATAATTACCAAAATACAACTTGACATATCTATAAACTTTTCAAAAGTCATTCTTATCCTAAAATATATCAGTAATTATGAAATTGGTATGTCAACTAATAAGTCCAAAAACAGATTTTACTATAAAAGCCGAATGCAATTTCTTTTCACATCCACCATCAAGAAATATTTATATTTTTACAAAGTATATTCCAAGTCAAGCAAGGTTTCTACTTACTAGCTTTGAATTTACAAGATTGTTAATGTCTGCCTTTATGCATTCACGATTATAAACTATTTTTTTTGTGTGTAGATAAAATGAATACTTTCATCAACAATGAAAAGTTCAACAAGAAGAAAGTGATCCTCATAATGGGGCCCACAGGAATGGGAAAATCCCGTCCCTCTGTTGACCTTGCCACCCAATTTCGAGGAGAAATAATCAACTCGGATAAAATGCAAGTTTACAAGGGACTCGAAATTGTTACAAACAAGATCACACACACTGAAAAAAAAGGCGTACGACACCATTTGTTAGGTATATATATTTATTTTAAAGAATACTTATATCAAATGAGTACCTAGATAATTTTATAGTAGTAATTATAGATTCTAGTGAAAAATATACTTTACTATTTAAAAATTATTTGTTTCAATTCTGATAAAGTTAATTTGATCACATTTTCATAGATGACATTGAGCCAGATTCAGATTTCACAGCTGAAGATTTTTGTTTGCAAGCTATTGTCTACATAGATAAAATACTGAAGACTCAACGTGTTCCAATTATTGTTGGAGGGTCAAATTCGTATATTGAAAAACTTGTGGAAGACCCTGTGTTCATGTTCAAATATAAGTATGATAGTTGCTTTATTTGGATTGATGTTGAGCAATCAGTCTTGAACCGTAGAGTTGACATAAAGGTTGATCAAATGCTCAACGCAGGTAATTTTTGTAATTATTTTATGTATCAATCAAAATTTAATATCATTCAATTAGCTAAAAACTTTTCTTATATAATTTTCTTAATAATACATTTGGTTATCAAATCTATGTTCTAATAAATTTGTGTTGCATGCAGGGCTAGTGGATGAGGTGCGACAGATTTTCATTCCAGATGCAGATTACACCAAAGGAATTCGACGGTCCATTGGTGTCCCTGAAATGGACAGATATTTAAGGGAAGAAACGAATATAGACGGAGATGATGAATCAAAGGAGATGATTCTTCAAGCTTCAATTTCAAGTATCAAGCGTAATACTCGTACGTTAATTTGTAACCAACTTGACAAGATTCAACGATTAATAAACGACAAAATGTGGTCAGTGCATCATATTATGGCTACGGACGTTTTCAAAGAAGATAGAAAAGAAGATACTGACGAATCATGGAGGAATACTGTTTTGCAACCATGCCTAGATATTGTGAAAAGATTTCTCAAAAATGAATAATATCATTGAGTGTACATAAACAGTCGTTATCTCCATCTTCTGTTTTGGTCACTTTAATTTTTGACCTATTTTGTACAGTATGTATCACATTACAAATATACATATAATATGACCCTTCTTTCTATATATGTTACTCTTATCTGTAAAAAAATTCTGATTATAGATAAAATATTTATTTTAAGTTCCGATCAAAGACCAAGCCCCAAGTCCAAGCCCAAGTCTTCTATATTTAATATATATTAATATGAATACGTACGTACACAATTACATGAGATCACTCAGATTGTCAACCTAATAGAGTGATAAAATAATAAATTCGGGAAGATTCCACCCTAAAAGGATTTTAAATAATAGATTTCTTAACTCAAAAATTAAAAATGTTACATAGACAAAGTAGATAAAATAGTAAATTTATAATCTATCGGTAATGAATATATTATACCTAATTCTATCACGGTGATTGAAGCTTGATTCAATAAAATCCTTATCTATTATTATATGGTGCACAAGTCAATATAAATACTCGTAATTGAAATAGTTATAGATAATTGTTCACTTCCCTCTTATGGAATTAGACTTAACACTTATGACGTGTTGTTAAATAGTGTAAGATTTGACGAATTATCACTTCAATATATTCCGTCAGAAATATTATTGAGTTCTTTTTACAATCCTTTTGTAATAGATCTTTCCGTCAACTCTATTTGTGATCTCATAACAATATACATCTAGAAACTTCATCCTAAAATAATTTAAGCTTTATCGCCAAAATTCAAGGTGACACAAATCTAAATTTTTTCATGAACTATTCTTATTATAAAAGATATGAATATATATTTAATTTGGTATACTAATTAATAAACTTATAATTAATTACTTTTCTACCATAAAAGCCCAACTCTATGTGATCTCCTAACAACGTACACTACTAACTTTATCCTAAAATATATTTAATAATAATTACCAAAATACAAGTTGACATATCTATAAACTTTTCAAAAGTCATTCTTATCCTAAAATATATCAGTAATTATGAAATTGGTATGTCAATTAATAAGTCCAAAAACAGATTTTACTATAAAAGCCGAATACAATTTCTTTTCACATCCACCATCAAGAAAAATTTATATTTTTACAAAGTATATTCCAAGTCAAGCAAGGTTTCTACTTAATAGCTTTGTATTTACAAGATTTTTAATGTCTGACTTTATGCATGCACTATTATAAACTATTTTTTTGTGTGTAGATAAAATGAATACTTTCATCAAAAATGAAAAGTTCAACAAGAAGAAAGTGATCCTCATAATGGGGGCCACAGGAACGGGAAAATCCCGTCTCTCTGTTGACCTTGCCACCCATTTTCGAGGAGAAATAATCAACTCGGATAAAATGCAATTTTACAAGGGACTCGAATTTGTTACAAACAAGATCACACACACTGAAAAACAAGGCGTACGACACTATTTGTTAGGTATATATATTTATTTTAAAGAATACTTATATCAAATGAGTACCTAGATAATTTTATAGTAGTATAGATTCTGGTGAAAAATATACTTTACTATTAAAAAATTATTTGTTTCAATTCTGATAAAGTTAATTTGATCACATTTTCTTAGATGACATTGAGCCACATTCAGACTTCACAGCTGAAGATTTTTGATTGCAAGCTGTTGTCTACAAAGATAAAATACTTAAGACTCAACGTGTTCCAATTATTGTTGGAGGGTCAAATTCGTATATTGAAAAACTTGTGGAAGACCCTGTGTTCATGTTCAAATATAAGTATGATAGTTGCTTTATTTGGATTGATGTTGAGCAATCAGTCTTGAACCGTAGAGTTGACATGAGGGTTGATCAAATGGTCAGCGCAGGTAATTTTTGTAATTATTTTATGTATCAATCAAAATTTAATATTATTCAGCTAGCTAAAAACTTTTCTTATATAATTTTCTTAATAATACATTTGGTTATCAAATCTATGTTCTAATAAATTTGTGTTGCATGCAGGGCTAGTGGATGAGGTGCGACAGATTTTCATTCCAGATGCAGATTACACCAAAGAAATTCGACGGTCCATTGGTGATCTTCTCTGTCGGAGATTTAACTCCTTTTGTGTAAGCACATATTGAAGACTTTTATGGTCAGTAAACACATCAACATGCACACCACACAATTAGTGTCTCCATATTTTTAATGCAAAAACTACAGCTGCTAACTCCCTGAAATGGACAGATATTTAAGGGAAGAAACGAATATAGACGGAGATGATGAATCAAAGGAGATGATTCTTCAAGCTTCAATTTCAAGTATCTAGCGTAATACTCGTACGTTAATCTGTAACCAACTTGACAAGATTCACCGATTAATAAACGAGAAAATGTGGTCAGTGCGTCATATTATGGCTATGGACGTTTTCAAAGAAGATAGAAAAGAAGATCCTGACGAATCATGGAGGAATACTGTTTTGCAACCATGCCTAGATATTGTGAAAAGATTTCTCAAAAATGAATAATATTATTGAGTGTACATAAACAGTCGTTATCTCCATCTTCTGTTTTGGTCACTTTAATTTTTGACCTATTTTGTACAGTATGTATCACATTACAAATATACATATAATATGACCCTTCTTTCTATATATGTTATTCTTATCTGTAAAAAAATTCTTATTATAGATAAAATATTTATTTTAAGTTCCGATCAAAGACCAAGCCCCAAGTCCAAGCCCAAGTCTTCTATATTTAATATATATTAATATGAATACGTACGTACACAATTACATGAGATCACTCAGATTGTCAACCTAATAGAGTGATAAAATAGTAAATTCGGGAAGATTCCACCCTAAAAGGATTTTAAATAATAGATTTCTTAACTCAAAAATTAAAAATGTTACATAGACAAAGTAGATAAAATAGTAAATTTATAATCTATCGGTAATGAATATATTATACCTAATTCTATCACGGTGATTGAAGCTTCATTCAATAAAATCCTCATCTATTATTATATGGTGCACAAGTCAATATAACTACTCGTAATTGAAATAGTTATAGATAATTGTTCACTTCCCTCTTATGGAATTAGACTTAACACTTATGACGTGTTGCTAAATAGTGTAAGATTTGACGAATTATCACTTCAATATATTCCGTCAGAAATATTATTGAGTTCTTTTTACAATCCTTTTGTAATAGATCTTTCCGTCAACTCTATTTGTGATCTCATAACAATATACATCTAGAAACTTCATCCTAAAATAATTTAAGCTTTATCGCCAAAATTCAAGGTGACAAAAATCTAAATTTTTTTATGAACTATTCTTATTATAAAAGATATGAATATATATTTAATTTGGTATACTAATTAATAAATTTATAATTAATTACATTTTTACCATAAAAGCCCAACTCTATGTGATCTCTTAACAACGTACACTAATAACTTTATCCTAAAATATATTTAATAATAATTACCAAAATACAAGTTGGCATATCTATAAACTTTTCAAAAGTCATTCTTATCCTGAAATATATCAGTAATTATGAAATTTGTATGTCAATTAATAAGTCCAAAAACAGATTTTACTATAAAAGCCGAATGCAATTTTTTTTCACATCCACCATCAAGAAAAATTTATATTTTTACAAAGTATATTCCAAGTCAAGCAAGGTTTCTACTTACTAGATTTGTATTTACAAGATTTTTAATGTCTGACTTTATGCATTCACTATTATAAACTATTTTTTTGTCTGTAGATAAGATGAATACTTTCATCAACAATGAAAAGTTCAACAAGAAGAAAGTGATCCTCATAATGGGGAAAATCCCGTCTCTCTGTTGACCTTGCCACCCATTTTCGAGGAGAAATAATCAACTCGGATAAAATGCAATTTTACAAGGGACTCGAATTTGTTACAAACAAGATCACACATACTGAAAAACAAGGCATACGACACTATTTGTTAGGTATATATATTTATTTTAAAGAATACTTATATCAAATGAGTACCTAGATAATTTTATAGTAGTAATTATAGATTCTGGTGAAAAATATACTTTACTATTAAAAAATTATTTCTTTCAATTCTGATAAGGTTAATTTGATCACATTTTCTTAGATGACATTGAGCCAGATTCAGACTTCACAGCTGAAGATTTTTGTTTGCAAGCTGTTGTCTACATAGATAAAATACTGAAGACTCAACGTGTTCCAATTATTGTTGGAGGGTCAAATTCGTATATTGAAAAACTTGTGGAAGACCCTGTGTTCATGTTCAAATATAAGTATGATAGTTGCTTTATTTGGATTGATGTTGAGCAATCAGTCTTGAACCGTAGAGTTGACATAAGGGTTGATCAAATGGTCAGCGCAGGTAATTTTTGAAATTATTTTATGTATCAATCAAAATTTAATATTATTCAGCTAGCTAAAAACTTTTCTTATATAATTTTCTTAATAATACATTTGGTTATCAAATCTATGTTCTAATAAATTTGTGTTGCATGCAGGGCTAGTTGATGAGGTGCGACAGATTTTCATTCCAGATGCAAATTACACCAAAGGAATTCGACGGTCCATTGGTGTCCCTGAAATGGACAAATATTTAAGGGAAGAAACG
Organism: Solanum sitiens; assembly: GCA_016801875.1. NCBI lineage: Eukaryota > Viridiplantae > Streptophyta > Magnoliopsida > Solanales > Solanaceae > Solanum > Solanum sitiens. The sequence goes on along the minus strand of JABWTJ010001037.1, from coordinate 143,030 downwards.
AATATAGACGGAGATGATGAATCAAGGGAGATGATTCTTGAAGCTTCAATTTCAAGTATCAAGCGTAATACTCGTACGTTAATTTGTAACCAAATTGACAAGATTCAACGATTAATAAACGAGAAAATGTGGTCAGTGCATCATATTATGGCTACGGACGTTTTCAAAGAAGATAGAAAAGAAGATCCTGACGAATCATGGAGGAATACTATTTTGCAATCATGCCTAGATATTGTGAAAAGATTTCTCAAAAATGAATAATATTATTTAGTGTACATAAACAGTCGTTATCTGCATCTTCCGTTTTGGTCACTTTAATTTTTGACCTATTTTGTACAGTATGTATCACATTACAAATATACATATAATATGACCCTTCTTTCTATATATGTTACTCTTATCTGTAAAAAAATTCTTAATATAGATAAAATATTAATTTTGAGTTCCGATCAAAGCCCAAGCCCCAAGTCCAAGTCCAAGTCTTCTATATTTAATATATATTAATATGAATACTTACGTACACAATTACATGAGATCACTCAGATTGTCAACCTAATAGAGTGATAAAATAATAAATTCGGGAAGATTCCACCCTAAAAGGATTTTAAATAATATATTTCTTAACTCAAAAATTAAAAATGTTACATAGACAAAGTAGATAAAATAGAAAATTTATAATCTATCGGTAATGAATATATTATACCTAATTCTATCACGGTGATTGAAGCTTGATTCAATAAAATCCTTATCTATTATTATATGGTGCACAAGTCAACATAAATACTCGTAATTGAAATAGTTATAAATAATTGTTCACTTCCCTCTTATGTAATTACACTTAACACTTAAGATTTGACGAATTATCACTTCAATATATTCCGTCAGAAATATTATTGAGTTCTTTTTACAATCCTTTTTTAATAGATCTTTCCGTCAACTCTATTTGTGATCTCATAACAATATACATCTAGAAACTTCATCCTAAAATAATTTAAGCTTTATCGCCAAAATTCAAGGTGACAAAAATCTAAATTTTTTTATGAACTATTCTTATTATAAAAGATATGAATATATATTTAATTTGGTATACTAATTAATAAACTTATAATTAATTACATTTTTACCATAAAAGCCCAACTCTATGTGATCTCCTAACAACGTACACTAATAACTTTATCCTAAAATATATTTAATAATAATTACCAAAATACAAGTTGACATATCTATAAACTTTTCATAAGTCATTCTTATCCTAAAATATATCAGTAATTATGAAATTGGTATGTCAATTAATAAGTCCACAAACAGATTTTACTATAAAAGCCGAATGCAAGTTATTTTCACATCCACCATCAAGAAAAATTTATATTTTTACAAAGTATATTCCAAGTCAAGCAAGGTTTCTACTTACTAGCTTTGTATTTACAAGATTTTTAATGTCTGACTTTATGCTTTCACTATTATAAACTATTTTTTTTTTGTGTAGATAAAATGAATACTTTCATCAACAATGAAAAGTTCAACAAGAAGAAAGTGATCCTCATAATGGGGGCCACAGGAACGGGAAAATCCCGTCTCTCTGTTAACCTTGCCACCCATTTTCGAGGAGAAATAATCAACTCGGATAAAATGCAAGTTTACAAGGGACTCGAAATTGTTACAAACAAGATCACACACACTGAAAAACAAGGTGTACGACACTATTTGTTAGGTATATATATTTATTTTAAAGAATACTAATATCAAATGAGTACCTAGATAATTTTATAGTAGTAATTATAGATTCTAGTGAAAAATATACTTTACTATTAAAAAATTATTTGTTTCAATTCTGATAAAGTTAATTTGATCACATTTTCTTAGATGACATTGAGCCTGATTCAGACTTCACAGCTGAAGATTTTTGTTTGCAAGCTGTTGTCTACATAGATAAAATACTGAAGACTCAACGTGTTCCAATTATTGTTGGAGGGTCAAATTCGTATATTGAAAAACTTGTGGAAGACCCTGTGTTCATGTTCAAAAATAAGTATGATAGTTGCTTTATTTGGATTGATGTTGAGCAATCAGTCTTGAACCTTAGAGTTGACATGAGGGTTGATCAAATGGTCAGCGCAGGTAATTTTTGTAATTATTTTATGTATCAATCAAAATTTAATATCATTCAGCTAGCTAAAAACTTTTCTTATATAATTTTCTTAATAATACATTTGGTTATCAAATCTATGTTCTAATAAATTTGTGTTGCATGCAGGGCTAGTGGATGAGGTGCGACAGATTTTCATTTCAGATGCAGATTACACCAAAGGAATTCGACGGTCCATTGGTGTCCCTGAAATGGACAGATATTTAAGGGAAGAAACGAATATAGACGGAGATGATGAATCAAAGGAGATGATTCTTCAAGCTTCAATTTCAAGTATCAAGCGTAATACTCGTACGTTAATTTGTAACCAACTTGACAAGATTCAACGATTAATAAACGAGAAAATGTGGTCAGTGCATCATATTATCGCTACGAACGTTTTCAAAGAAGATATAAAAGAATATCCTGACGAATCATGGAGGAATATGTTTTGCAACCATGCCTAGATATTGTGAAAAGATTTCTCAAAAATGAATAATATTATTGAGTGTACATAAACAGTCGTTATTTCCATCTTCTGTTTTGGTCACTTTAATTTTTGACCTATTTTGTACAGTATGTAACACATTACAAATATACATATAATATGACCCTTCTTTCCATATATGTTACTCTTATCTGTAAAAAAATTCTTATTATAGATAAAATATTTATTTTAAGTTTCGATCAAAGCCAAGCCCCAAGTCCAAGTCCAAGTCTTCTATATTTAATATATATTAACATGAATACGTACTTACACAATTACACGAGATCACTCAGATTGTCAAGCTATAGAGTGATAAAATAATAAATTCGGGAAGATTCCACCCTAAAAGGATTTTAAATAATAGATTTCTTAACTCAAAAATTAAAAATATTACACAGACAAAGTAGATAAAATATTAATTTATAATCTATCGGTAATGAATATATTATACCTAATTCTATCGCGGTGATTGAAGCTTGATTCAATAAAATCCTTATCTATTATTATATGGTGCACAGGTCAATATAAATACTCGTAATTGAAATAGTTATAGATAATTTTTCACTTCCCTCTTCTGGAATTAGACTTAACACTTATGACGTGTTGTTAAATAGTGTAAGATTTGACGAATTATCACTTCAATATATTCCGTCAGAAATATTATTGAGTTCTTTTTACAATCCTTTTGTAATAAATCTTTCCGTCAACTCTATTTGTGATCTCATAACAATATACATCTAGAAACTTCATCCTAAAATAATTTAAGCTTTATCGCCAAAATTCAAGGTGACAAAAATCTAAATTTTTTATGAACTATTCTTATTATAAAAGATATGAATATATATTTAATTTGGTATACTAATTAATAAACTTATAATTAATTACATTTTTACCATAAAAGCCCAACTCTATGTGATCTCCTAACAACGTACACTAATAAATTTATCCTAAAATATATTTAATAATAATTACCAAAATACAAGTTGACATATCTATAAACTTTTCAAAAGTCATTCTTATCCTAAAATATATCAGTAATTATGAAATTGGTATGTCAATTAATAAGTCCAAAAACAGATTTTACTATAAAAGCCGAATGCAATTTCTTTTCACATCCACCATCAAGAAAAATTTATATTTTTACAAAGTATATTCCAAGTCAAGCAAGGTTTCTACTTACTAGCTTTGTATTTACAAGATTTTTAATGTCTGACTTTATGCATTCACTATTATAAACTATTTTTTGTGTGTAGATAAAATGAATACTTTCATCAACAATGAAAAGTTCAACAAGAAGAAAGTGATCCTCATAATGGGGGCTACAGAAATGGGAAAATGCCGTCTCTCTGTTGACCTTGCCACCCATTTTCGAGGAGAAATAATCAACTCGGATAAAATGGAAGTTTACAAGGGACTCGAAATTGTTACAAACAAGATCACACACACTGAAAAACAAGGCGTACGACACTCTTTGTTAGGTATATATATTTATTTTAAAGAATACTTATATCAAATGAGTACCTAGATAATTATAGTAGTAATTATAGATTTTGGTGAAAAATATACTTTACTAATAAAAAATTATTTGTTTCAATTCTGATAAAGTTAATTTGATCACATTTTCTTAGATGACATTGAGCCACATTCAGACTTCCGAGCTGAAGATTTTTGTTTGCAAGCTGTTGTCTACATAGATAAAATACTTAAGACTCAACGTGTTCCAATTATTGTTGGAGGGTCAAATTTGTATATTGAAAAACTTGTGGAAGACCCTGTGTTCATGTTCAAATATAAGTATGATAGTTGCTTTATTTGGATTGATGTTGAGCAATCAGTCTTGAACCGTAGAGTTGACATGAGGGTTGATCAAATGGTCTACGCAGGTAATTTTTGTAATTATTTTATGTATCAATCAAAATTTAATATCATTCAGCTAGCTAAAAACTTTTCTTATATAATTTTCTTAATAATACATTTGGTTATCAAATGTATGTTCTAATAAATTTGTGTTGCATGCAGGGCTAGTGGATGAGGTGCGACAGATTATCATTCCAGATGCAGATTACACCAAAGGAATTCGACGGTCCATTGGTGTCCCTAAAATGGACAAATATTTAAGGGAAGAAACGAATATAGACGGAGATGATGAATCAAAGGAGATGATTCTTCAAGCTTCAATTTCAAGTATCAAGCATAATACTCGTACGTTAATTTGTTACCAACTTGGCAAGATTCAACGATTAATAAACGAGAAAATGTGGTCAGTGCGTCATATTATGGCTACGGACGTTTTCAAAGAAGATAGAAAAGAAGATCCTGACGAATCATGGAGGAATACTATTTTGCAACCATGCCTAGATATTGTGAAAAGATTTCTCAAAAATGAATAATATTATTGAGTGTACATAAACAGTCGTTATCTCCATCTTCTGTTTTGGTCACTTTAATTTTTGACCTATTTTGTACAGTATGTATCTCATTACAAATATACATATAATATGACCCTTCTTTCTATATATGTTACTCTTATGTGTAAAAAAATTCTTAATATAGATAAAATATTAATTTTGAGTGCCGATCAAAGCCCAAGCCCCATGTCCAAGTCCAAGTCTTCTATATTTAATATATATTAATATGAATTACGTACGTACACAATTACATGAGATCACTCAGATTGTCAAGCTAATAGAGTGATATAATAATAAATTCGGGAAGATTCCACCCTAAAAGGATTTTAAATAATAGATTTCTTAACTCAAAAATTAAAAATGTTACATAGACAAAGTAATAAAATTGTAAATTTATAATCTATCGGTAATGAATATATTATACCTAATTCTATCACGGTGATTGAAGCTTGATTCAATAAAATCCTTATCTATTATTATATGGTGCACAAGTCAATATAAATACTCGTAACTGAAATAGTTATAGATAATTGTTCACTTCCCTCTTATGGAATTACACTTAACACTTATGACGTGTTGTTAAATAGTGTAAGATTTGACGAATTATCACTTCAATATATTCCGTCAGAAATATTATTGAGTTCTTTTTACAATCCTTTTATAATAGATCTTTCCGTCAACTCTATTTGTGATCTCATAACAATATACATCTAGAAATTTCATCCTAAAATAATTTAAGCTTTATCGCCAAAATTCAAGGTGACAAAAATTTAAATTTTTTTATGAACTATTCTTATTATAAAAGATATGAATATATATTTAATTTTGTATACTAATTAATAAACTTATAATTCACGGTGTGTTTCAATTGATGATGCTTATCATTTTGGTGTTAATTATATATCACGAATGGATGAAAGCAACACCAGACTTTTGCATTTTCGTAGCCAAAAGATTTTTCTGATAAACTTCTCCCGTTATGTCAATACACAGACAGTTAAACGTTTTCATCTCTTACAACTAAATAATAATGAAAAGAAATTTTTTAGTGGGATTAATCCTTAGGTGAGTACGTTTAACAAACGTTGGCCAGCATTGTCCCTCATCATTGATCGAGCTTGACATGCACTTGATGTGGTACATAATATTGCATTCTCATAGAAGTAAGTCCGATATATTGTAGTTATGTACTCAAGATGCTTCTTTTATGATTTTACCTCTTCAAGAAGAAGAGGGTGGTCATGAAAAGTATCCACACGTTCAAGGCTGAAAAGGCAAGAAACGACTCTACCTAATCAATTTGAGACAAAAGGTGCTAAGAAAAGAACAAGTTGAGAGAGAAAAGTCAAGGCAGGATGAACACACTAGGCTCAAGTATGAATTTTGCTTGCTTACATTCTTTTGCTTTTACTTTATGCTATTTATTAAAATCATGTGCTCATGGTCGTTAGTTAGTGTTGGGTTTTAAAGGCGTGAACAAGAAATGAAGTGTGACTCTCCTGAAGGGTTGTCACTTTGCCGGAGGGTTTTGACCTTAATGAAAGGTTGTGTCCTTTCTAAAGGGTTTAAACCGTTTAAAAATGCTGTGACATTTCTGGAATGTTGTCTTCTTTCCTAAGAGTTGTGACCATTACCTTATATTGGCTATAAAATAGAGAGGTTGTCTCTTATTTTTCAGCATTGAATTCTAAAATTCTTTTGCATATATTTCTTACAAAATAAAGTCGATCGATCGTGTATGTATGTGTGGTTCGTTGCTGTCATTTTGAGTTCATTGAAATTATTGAAGTTTGAGGTACCACTACTTCTTTAATGGTTAATCCATTTTATCTTGGGAGGAATTAATCTGTAATCTCGGGTACTTGAGGGGGTCAAATGTTTTAAGGACACACAGTGGATTCTGTGGAATCAGATATTTCTTAGTGTTTTCATTTTCATATTTTATTTCTTCTGGTTTGCTAATTTGAATACAAGAGATAACAATCTCAAGAAATTTATATTGATGGTATTTTCTGTGGTAAGAAAATTACTTCTATTTTCTGTGTTCTTTTTGTTTGAAAGAAGAAGGAGTAGAAGAAAATTATTTTATTGTATGATAAAAGAGATTCGAGATGAATTATTATTACTTTAATATGTTCGAGTATATAATCTGTAGTAAGTTTTTCTTTGATGGGTAAAATTAATCTTATTTTCTTCTCAAGTGCATTCAAGCATTGCACCCCTTCAATTTTCTTTTCAATAAGAAAGTTATTTTGTGCATAAAGGTTATGATATGCACTTTAATTTTTTTCTCTATATTCTTGGTTTTACATAACTATGAGAAGAAGTAAATGCTCAAATATTTGAACCTGATTTTAGTTTCTTGTTGAAATTACATGTCTTCTTGAGAAAAATAAGAATATGATGGAAACTGAGAAAAGGAAAAAAAATAGCAAGGTAAGTGACTTGCATGAAATCACTGCTAACAGATAGAATGTGATTCAATGAGAGTAAAAATCAAGTTCTATTTTTATTTCACTTGATTATTTAATTTTTCCTCCCTATCCTTTATGTTATGATATTTATCTCATAAATTTTAGGATAGATGGTCATTACGTGATGATTATTACTAATATGTATTATGTTAAGAGGGGAAAAACACTTTTGTAGTTTTATACTCCATGAAAAATTTGATTGTGTTTGATTTTTAGAGACTAAATCTTCTGATTTTTCTGGTACCCTTTGGCTTGAAGAATATAAAAACTTCACGAACAAATCAAATTGTGCATTGGTTTGAAGTTTATAGAAACTTCACCAATTGTTAGATACTCCATTTCAATGAATATTCTGACTTGAAGAGTACAAAATCTTCGTCAGGAATATTAAGGCTAAAAGATTCAAAAAAGATTTGTTTTTTTGTTAGCTAGAAACAATGTTGTATTTGAGATTTTTGGAGATTAAAAGCTTTTTGGTTTACTAGTCTGCCTGAATATGAAACTGAATAGAAGAATATAAAAAACTTCATCAGAATTCGAGATTCATTCGGTTAACGATTAGAAGAATATAAAACTTCACCGTTAAACTAGAAACAAGTTTTATTAAGATTGAATCTTAATTGATAGTATTCTAAATACTAAGTGGTCTGTCTAGTTATGACAGAAATGAAAAAATAAAAGTAACATAAAATTAGTGATTTTTGTGCCTGCAATGGTTGTTTCTCTGGATTTAATCTCCAAAAGAAGGTTTCGTGTTTCCAATAAGTATTTTGATGGTATAGAATTTGAAAGCATGGGGAAAAATATGTGGAAAATAATTTCAAACACTTGAAAATATTTTTGAGAACATATTTAATATGTGGGGGTTCTTTACTTGTGATAAAGACAAAATTAGACTTATTATCTAATTTAAATTTGAAAGTACAAGATATGAAATTTGATGACATTCTTGTATTATGTTAGACCCACAATATTCTTAGAGTATATTTGATATTGTGGTTGTTGAGTCTCTCTTAACTAGTATATGATATGACTAGTATAAAACCACAAAATTATATTACTCATTCAAAAGAATTGTATTCTTTGATGAAAAAGTTCAACTTAAAATATTGTGATTTTTCATCAAAAGCTATGTCTATTAAAATTTTTTTTGTATAGACATGAACATTGGTGAAAAGTGACCTGTTATTTTTGTGTTCTAAAACAAACATTTGGGTCATATTACCCTTATTGGACTGAAGAGACTATGGTCATGAGTAATTCTATAACAAATTGAATGTTATGGAAATGTCCTTCTTCAAAGGACATCTACAAGGTGTTGACTCTAAAACAATGTCTCTATTTGACAAATTTATAAAAAGTAAAGAACAATACATTTGTAAGAAAAAGTTACCTAACAGAAGATCTTTTCAAACTCGGTATTTCTACCTGTTCTTACTTTCTTGAGTCAGACTGTTTGTGACTTGAATGCCTGAGACATGTCAATTACAAAACCTGGCAAAAACTGATCAACTTAGTAGTTTTGCCTAACTTCTAGAGCAATAAATCAAAATGTCAAGTATGTGTGTTGTTGAAAGGAATTCTAATCCCTTAGAATTTATTTATACTGACATTTTTTATATGAAGTTAACACCATCTTGTGGTGGAAAAAGTATATTTCATAGATTTTATTGACAATTGCTTGTATACTGTTATGTCTATTTGCTAAATGATGAGGATCACGCAATAGATACATATAGACAAATATAAAACTGAAGTTGAAAATCAGTTGGATAAAAATATTGTCATGATTAGAAGTGGTAGATGTGGAGAATATGAATATTCTTTTGCAGAAATATATTTGAAAAATGGATTCATCCATTAAATCACTTCACATACTCACCTCAATCTAATGAAATTGTTGACAAGAAAAAAAAGCCAAACTTAGAAGGAAATGTTGATTCTCCTACTTATAAGTTCAGGTTTACCACAAAACTTGTGGGGGATGCTATCATTACAGCAAAAGAGAATAGCAATTTTTTTTGTACATTCGGAAAGAGAAAAAAAAGTTTTATCTGTTAATAAAGAGAGCAACAAATAGAAAACTTTTGTTTGTTAAGAAAGGGAGCAACAAAAAGTTTTATCAGGCTTTGTTTTATCCTGATTGAAGATTGTTTGTAACAATTTTCAATACAGTCTATTCCATATGAAAAAATGGAAATGAGGGAACGTTTCCCAAATAGGTCAAAATAGGACCTAAGACTGTGTATTGTATGTTCATTGAATATGTTACAAATAGTAAAGCATATTGATTTATGGCTAATAAGTCTTAACCACCGGATAGTCATGTAAAGGGTCTAAACGACCTTGGAAAGAACCAAAGGAGAATGTACTTAATAAGGAGATTCAGAGGCGTAGTAAATGTCAATGGACAAATTACTTCCTCTGTGTTTTATTTTGTAATATTTTTCTTGAAAATGAGTCCATATAGTCGAAGAAGATATGTCTTTTGTGGACTCATCCTTTTTGAAAAGAGTCTGTTTATAGTAAGATAGATTCAATCTTGAGTAACCATACTTGAGAGTTGGTTGATCTTCCTTCAGGAAATAAACTTTTGGGTTCAAAGTGGATCTATCTATAAAAGAATTTTTTTTTGATGAAACTATTGAAAAATACAAAGAAAGATTTGTTGTCATAGGCTTTAGACAATGACAAATCCTTGATTATTTTGACATATAATAGCATCTAACTAGGATTACATCAATTCAGATGTTAATTGCGCCAGTTGCGAATTTGTCAAAATAGATGTAAAAATATATTTTTGTTGGAGGATGAAATTTACATGGAACAACCTGAGGCTTAGTGGTTCATGGTTAAAAAAAATGTAAACTTGTTAAGTCACTTTATGGACTAAAAACAAGCGCCCAAATAATGACATGTGAAGTTTGAAAAAACAACATTGGCAAATCAATTCTAGATTAATGAATGTGATAAATGTTTACATTAAAGACATTCCAAATCACAAGGCATTATTTGTTTTTATGTTGATGACATGTTGATCATCAAAAGAGACACATATGACATAAATTCTACTAAGCTTATGCTAGAAAGTAACTTCGATATGAAAGAAATTTAAGTTACTGATGTGATTAAAAAGGTACTTGAAAAGTTCAAGTAGTTGAATTTCAATATTGACTAGACTCCAATAAATGTGAGCTTTGTACTTCAAAAGAATGAAGGAAAAGGTGACTCGCAATTGGATTATGCTAGATTATTGAGATGTATGATATATATTATGAGTGTACGCGATTAGATATAGCATGTGCTATTAGTAAACTGAGTCGATTCACAAGTAATCTCAATCAAACTTATTTGATAATGAAAAGAGTTTTGAGTATTTTTTTAAAAAAAAACATACTCAACAAACTATTGCTTTTCATTATAACTAGTATTCAACAGTATTGGAAGAATATCGTGATGCAAATTGAATCACCAGGTCAAATGAAATAAAATTCATGAGTGGATATGTATTTACTCTTGGGGGAGGAGCAGTCTCTTGGAAATCTTACAAACAGAAACGTATCGCTCGATCTACTATGTAATCAGAGTTCATCACTCTAGATAAGACAGGTGAAGAAGTTGAATGATTTCGAAATTTCTTGAAAGATTTTTGGCCCAAACCTTTAGCTCTTGTATGCATACACTAGGTTGGTAATGGAGCATGATGTATAACGGAATATCTCGTCATATATGACGTAGAGATAATATCGTTAGAGAACCACTCTTTAGTGTAAATATCATAATTGACTATGTAAAGTCAAAGTATAATGTGTCGTATTCAATTATAAAAGTCCTAACTAGAGAGGAAGTTGATAAATTATTAAAGGAAATGAAACTATGGTGGAGAACAAGTCATTGTGGCGGTAACTCTACCTAGAAACTGGAGATCCCAAGATCTAGGTTCAAGGAGATCAAACAAAGTCATTAGTGACAGTTCAATATTGGCAAAATATTATTTTGTGTGGTCCATTCTGATGATAATACAATGTTTAGTAACAAAGAGAATCCGGTAAGGCCAGTTCTCTAAGCACTTATTAACCGAGATGTGTTCATGAATGAAACAAACAAAATAATGAGAACCAAAAAACAGTTCTAGGGTTGATTGTGTGACTTATGTTGTCTAGGTATACACCAAAGCTCGACGGTTCAAAGATTCAAATCTATTGATTGACCGAGTATATCCGATATATGTTCACTACAGAAAGTTTAAAGGGAAACCTACTTATCCAGATGCGATTAACCCTTACTTATGAATCACAAAGTTTTTCATGCATATGTTTTTTTTTAAATAGTCATTCCCTATTCATGTGGGGGATTGTTGTGGTTTAAAGGTGTGAACAGAAAATGAAGGGTTGTGACTCTCTTGAAGGGTTGTCACTTTGCCGGAGAGTTGTGACCTTTATGAATGGCTGTGTCCTTTCTAAAGGGTTGTGACCGTTTAAAAATGTTGTGACATTTCTTGAATGTTGTCTTGTTTCCTAAGAGTTGTGACCTTTACCCTTTATTGGCTATAAATAGAGAGGTTGACTCTCATTTTTTAGCATTGAATTCTCTCCTTCTTTTGCATAAATTTCTTACAAAATAAAATTGATCGATCGTGTCTGTATGTATTATTCGTTGCTGTCATTTTGAGTTCGTTGAAATTATTGAAGTTTAAGGTACCACTAATTCTTTAATGGATAATCCATTTTATCTTGGGAGGAATTATTCTGTATCCTCGGGTACTTGAGAGGATTAAATTTCTTAAGGACACACAGTGAATTATGTGGACTCGGATAGTTCTTTGTATTTTTCTTTTCATCTTTTATTTATTCTGGTTTGCTAAATTAAATACAGGAGATAACAATTAGTTGAGTTACTTAAATTATTTTTTTGATTTTTAACAAAGTCGCTGAAGAAGCTTTATTTGCATATTGAAATGCTTTACTTACTTATTGTGAAGTAACTCTACTTTTCCGCTAATAGGAGAAAGAAGATAAAAAGATGCAACTCCTACATATGACATACGTATTGATTTGGCATACTGATACGCTCAAATTACACCTCCCTATATAAGTATAAGCGGTCATATCAAGTAAAGAACCCAACTAGTAGGTTAGGGTCAATCCCATGAGAAAAATAGTTTAGACCTAACTTCAATATACGGTTACTTCTATTTAGTCAAGTCCTTTTCGAAAATAGGTAATTAAAAGGGGGGGGGTGAAGCAAAAGTATTGTAATATTTCTAAATAGAACAAGTAACAGGAGTAAATCTTTGGTGTTTATCAAGTTGTGAGAGAAACTAGGGTGTAAGTGTTCCGCATAGGTTCGTAATGTCGTATTCCTAGCTATAACAATTCTTCCCTAGTGTTTTGCATGCAAAGTGATAAGTTAGGTATCTCTAAATCCTTGGTCCGACATTTAGATAATTTCACCCCGCACCTTGGTCCGGCTACGTGTGTCTAAGTTACTAACCCTTACCTTTACTTCATATTAAACATCGTATTCGATGTTTGGCTTAGTTGTTACTTTGCACCAATCGAGACTAGCCTATTAGATATTATCCCACTAAATCTATGTTGATAATTCTTTTCCTTTTAACTACCTCCTTGGTCTGGCAAGTAGCAATAAGGCGAGTTCTAATGCGTGCACTCGTTAAAAAGACTTCTAGGCAAAAGAATTATCAATGCATGCAATAACTTATTTGAGAATTGTTATTAATCTTGGTTTACATTGTTAATCACCCATGGTTCCCACAACCCTAGTTGTGGATTTAGTTACCCATGCATAGAAGAACACAATTCATAGTTGATAAACAATAAATCATGAACTTACTTTGACAAATTCGAAAAAAATCCAGAAATTCAACTTGAAACCACAAAAATCACTTGAAAACCAAATCCGAAAATTTGAATTAATGCCAAAGTTGCAAAAACAAATCTCCAAGACCAAAACTAAGAAAGTATTAGTAGAATCCAATCCCAAAAACGAGGTTTTACACCCTATTTATACAAAACATGTCCTAAAATAAAAGGAATTCAAATAAGGAAAGTTGTCCAAAAACGAGGCTTCAATCGACGACCCACACAAACGGACAGTCGATGAAACGACGGTCCGTCGAATGCCTCCGTTAGTCCAGACTTAGCATCTTTTTTTATCCTTCACTTGGCATCTTCTCTAATTCAATCGACGGACAAACAACATGGTCCGTCGATGCATCTACGCTCCTTCGATGCCTTCCGTCATTCCATACTTAGTTTTTCTTCAACTTCAAGTACTGGGACATTCTCTGATCTGATCGATGATTCAACAGGATGGTCTGTTGATCAAATGACGGACCGTTTATCCTTTCATAGCCCCACACTTAGTCAAAATTCCCCGAGTTTCTTCTGATCCCTGAACTTCCAGTCAACGATCACCATCTACGGACCGTTGATGGAACGACGGACCATCGATGGAACGATGGACCGTCGATGGAATGACGGACCATCGATGACCTTTGTGGGTCACCTATGCAATTAATCTTAGCAGCCTTCTGCGTTTTTGTTTTGGACACCTTTCCTGCAAAACAAAGATAAAGCATATTAAAATTATTACAAAAAGGCTCTAGACACACACCAATCTTAAGCAAAAAACATTAAATTACCGTGAAACCACGGTACATCAACACCCTCAACTTAAATTTGTTGTTTGTCCTCAAGCAACGCAGTATGACTCAACACAACACTTTGTACAAAAGTATCCTGTTTTAAGCTTTCACAATCACATGGCTATCAATCCCAACTTTTTCGTTGCTTTAGTTCATGCTTTTACTATTTGACTCGATAAGCTCACTCATGTGGATCAAACCATGACATAGACTCACCATGCACCGATACCTCTACTCTTTTGCCTCTCGCCAAGGTACCAACTTTCCGATATTGCAACTAGTGCCCTCACTTCAAGAAAATATCATCTTTTTTCGCACAGTGATTTTAACTTTGAGTACAAGGATAATTATTCAACACTCGCGCTCAAAACAATTTCACACCTAGTTAGTACTTGTCACCATAGGCTTGCCCTTATTTTCACTGCTTAAGTTCACCACATTAGACTCTTAGGATCATGATAGGACTTTATTGGCTTGTAACGTAGGCTCAGGGTCAGGTATGGTACATATAACTACATTTTAGTGACTTGTTGCCCTCCTTGACATTACAACTAAGCGTCCTACCTCTTTCATTGTCTATTATGCCCAACTTTTCTTTTCTTGTCATCTTTGCCTTGTTTTCTCCTTTTTTTATTATTTATCTTTTGTGGAAGTGACTCTTACTTATTTTTGTTCAAACTTTTTTTCATTGTTTAATCTCTTTTTTTTTCTTTCTTCATTCAATTGACAATTTTGACTGAGTGACTTCTCTTGCTCACTTTTTCTTTTCTTTTCCACATTACTCTTTTCATACCCACTTTTGGGTCATCACTCATAATAGCCACCTTCAACTTACGACTTTGCCATGAGTCGTGATACACATTACCCAAGGTTGGGTCAGGGCCAAGACGAGGTCAGTTTCTACATTAGCCACCCTCAACTTATGCATTTGGCTTAAGTTGAGGTGCACATGTCCAACGAGGGACCAGGGCCAACACATTATACCCAGGGAAGGTGAGTTGGTGAAGAAAAGAAAGGTCTATTATAGGCTCAAAAGATTTGGATAAAAAACAAGGGATATCAATTTCATTTGGTTCTCTTTACTTTAGGCTAGAATTTGCTAATTTGAACAAGGGCCTTTGATCCTTTCCTAAATGTCTAACACAGATTCCTTTTGCAGGACTAACCGGGCAAGTTCTAGCTAGGTACAAATAGTGGAACAATCAAATTTCCTCACACTCTCTTGACACCTTGTTAACCTATCAGATTATTGGACACCTAGATTGAGTGATAGATTGGTGCATCTCTATGTCATGATTAGAGCTAACACATTCAACTTTTTTATACCTATTCATGCAAGCATTTTCTTAGAACGAGATATCATTCATGTTTAGCCATCATGCATTATATTTCACTTTCATACTTTGTACAAGTTACGACATGCCGGTTAGACAGTAAAGTAATCATTCTCTTGGGGCAAAAGAACACAGGCAAGAAAACCCCTATGAGAGGATCGTGACTTGGGCTACTTAGACTTCACCCTATCATTCACTTTCCATTTACCCCACCCCCAACGAAAAAACATGCAATTGTTTCCAATGCATAAGAAATATAAAGTCAATGTGGTAGGTGAAGAAAACCTGAGGCGCATATCGTCGATGATCAACAAGCAAGCGGGTCCGCTTTCTCGGAACCTGCACCCTCAGTAGTAGGGTCACCCCCAGTGATGACCACAACAATATCTGCACCCTCACTGGTGCTCCTCTCAACAGTCTCAAATCTGGAACTAGATGCCCCAGCAGCCAACTCTGAAGCCCTCATATGACTGGTCTCCTCATCAATCAAAGAGGCTCTCCTCGTAGCCTCAAGATCAGTCCGCTCCTTCTTCCTTGCATGAACATCCTCACCCTTAGTGGTGCAACTGGAATGGTGCCTCTTGGCACGCTCACGTGGCTCAGGAGGCGGTGAAGTGGTGGCACTGTGTCCTCCGCTAGCTCAATAGGTGCAGTCTCAGGCTCGGGTCCTCTCATCTCCAGTATGTTGTAAACATTTGCCCGCAGACTCGCCACAGCCTCTTGAAGAGTATTCAAATCAATGGTGGGGTTTGGGCGTGCTAGATTTTGCAACTCAAATGCATCAAGGTGCTGGTGGACTGCCTGAATCTTCCGCTTCGACTGCTGAGCCACCCTCTTCTCAATCCGGTCCTCCGCCTCGGCAATGAATTTCTGCATACAAGGATGGATATGATGCAGCAAGGTGGCCATCTGGGCCTCTAACTTCTGGACCCTAGCTATCGGGACCGGTGCTGCTAATGGCGGAGTAGACTGGGAGGAACTGGGTGCCCTACTAGTGTCAGGGGCAGACTCAGCCAAGGTGGTATCAGTGGGCTCTGAAGTGGCAGGATCAGCCCCTTGGATTAACTCTACCGTATCCGCCAAGTTCTCACTCAGGGGCTGCAAATCAAATCTAGGCCCTCTCCGTAGTGCCTCCACATTGGCCTCATCCCTGATGAGACCTATATCTACAGTCCCGATCCGAGTACGGAGGGCATCACGGTGCCAAATGGGCACTCCAGCATCCCTGCATAAGTGAAAAATCATACAGGCGAACAGGTAAGTAGTATAGGTCTTAAAAGCCCTCTCATCTATCACAGAGATCAACAACTTCGCGAAGTCTATCTCAAACCTGGCTACCACTACCGTGACCGCTCTATGCCAAGTAAGGATGTTATCTGCTGCCATGGGGGATAGGATGTGGAGGACTAAGAGCCAGAAGAGCTTGGCTGCAAAGGTGAAGTTGGCCTTCTTGATAAGGCCTCTAGGTTCTAACACTTAGTCTACCCTCTCACCGTCAACAGACATATGTTGTGCAAGCCACCTCTTATTGGACTATCTCTGCTCTCTGGTCTTCTCAAATTGGCCACTCTTGACCAAACTCCACCTGTAATTGAACTCCAAAGTAAGGGGCTCCCGAGTAGTTCCAGTGTGCACACCGTACAAAAAACGGCGGATAGTAGTGGGAGAAATGTCCACCCAGCATCCTCCAACTAAGACCTCTGTGAGTGGGTCATGTTTGGCAACTCCCCGCCCGCCTGTCCAAAGAACCTATGAGAGTCTCCACATATGAGGCGTAAAACTCTCGAACAATATCCTCACTATATGACCCCACACTCCTATCCATCCACTCGAACCTGTGGCGGGTAAACAATCTATGCACATCAGGGACAGTGTGAATGCTTCCTGTGAGGACTCTCTGATCGACCGTCACCAATCGAGTCATCACCCCCTTATCATTCAGCAGTTTCGCATTCCTGTAAACTTGATATTGACCTTCTACGCACCACCGATTTAGATTATTAGCAACCGATGCAGGGATATCATCCTGGGGAGCCAAAGCAGACTCTGAACTATGGGTCTCATCTGACGAGGCATGACGGGAAGGCACCTCTAGGTGAGTGGATCTAAGTGATGCGGAACTGGAGGTAGTGGCCTCATTTGACCCCGTAGAGTTGGCAGACTCTGAACCTAAAGCCTCTTCGGAGCCAGACACTCTATCAGAACCTGAGGCAGACCCAGACGGTATGCCGGTCAGTGTGCTCTCCTCATACGACTGGGAGGTAGTGACTACGCCGGACGCAACCTTATTTGGGGTGCCCCGAGTGGCTCTAGCAGCTGGTGTAGGGGTCCGGGTGCCTGGGGGCACGTATTCTGAATCCCGCTCATTGTAGGAATTGCCGATCATCCGACGGGATGGTGCCATGGACTTGGACCTACCCCTAGAATAGACGATGTCCGGTTTGGGGGTCATATGTACCTGGAAAGCAGAATGTTAGTCTCATTGCAATAATATACACAAGCAAGATGATCAAAATAGAACCCTGAAACACATATGACAGTCCAGTGCAGGACTGCAGTACTGGTTGACGGGCACTATCGATGGCCCGTCATTGAATCGACGGTCTGTCGATAGTGTCCTTCGTTGGACACTTAGAATTTGTTTTTGTTCTTCATTCTATAGACCTCTCCGTTAGAAATGAAGGACGTGTAGAATGGCCCGTCGATCAATCGACGAACTGTAGTCCACTTCCATCGTCTGACACTTATAATAATTTTTAAACTCTCAAAAATTAGGGTTTCAGTTAGAAACGACCAACGTGCAGAACGGTTCGTCGATCAATCGACGGACCGTAGTCCACTTCTGTCGTCTCACAGTTCAGAATTTTTAAAGTTGATCAATCGACAAACCCCATCGATGGTCCATCGATCAGTCGACAGTTCATAGACGAGGTCTCGTGTTGTTGGTCAGAGACAAATTTCAGACCTCGTTTTGAAAATCAAATTTTGACAACTTTTAAACCTTCATAATTTCACCCAACACATAACAATAATTACAAGACAAATTCTTCATCCTTAGAGTTCCGAATTCGTAAGTTTTAATCTTGGATTCTATGATGCTATTAAATCCTAAGTCGGAAAGTCAAAATCAAATGTTAAATAGATTACACCCCAAGCCATTCACATTCTATCATTCTAAGGGACACGGTACCCATTTTTTTTAACAATCATTAACATGCAATTTCGTCCCTAAGTCAAGACTCACATACGAATTATTCATTTCCAATAGCAAATGAACGAGAATTCAGTAAGCAAAGGGAATTGAAATACCTGAAAATTATAGTGGAGTGAATGAGTAGGTGATCTTCTAAACAACAAACCTACGTGCCTGTCTTCGAACACCAAGCGGAGAAAACAAGAGAGACGAAGTAGAATTTCGAGAGGAAGGGTTTTTTGGGAGTTTTTTTTTTTTTTTGAGTTTTGGAGATTGTGATGAAAATAGAAGGGGGAATTATGGTGATATGTTGGGAAAGGAAGGAAATAAGGGGAGGGAAAGGTTGGGAAAGAATTTAAAAAGGTTTGGAGGTTAATGAAAAGTTTTAATTTTAATATAACCGGTCGGGTCGGGTCGGGTCACTGGTTCTTTGGACTGACGATACCCCGTCGAAGGTCCGTAAGTCAATCGACGAACCGTCGATTGACTACAAACTTAGACAAAAGTACATAACATACCTGGGATCTACGGACACCATCGACGGTCCATCGATGGAACAACGATCCGTCGATGAGGTCCTAGATCTATGCCCAGACCATTTTTTGTAGAATTCATTATTTTTAGTCCCTGCACATTGAACAACCATTAAGCTATTCTTTTTGTGTTTTTCTGAACACTTTTGAGACACGTGTCACGGACCTAGAGTTTGACTAAGACTCCGTGCGGCACTTGACAACTTACTCACGAATCTTTCACGATCTTGTAAGCTCAAGTAAGCCTTTCACACTAAGATCTCTAAGAGAAATGCAAAGGAAGACTTAGAAAGAGAGAGATTTGGAGGAAAGCCTTAATAGCTTCTTTGTTGGATTGTTGGATGATGAATTACAAATGAGAGGCCCTCTGTTTATACAACTTCCTAGGGGCCTGCGTGTAAATAAAAATAACTCTACAAGTCCCTAATTATTTACACTTTGGTCCCCTTCTTGAGAATTCTACACTTCTCTTGGGACCTTCCCCAACGGCTACTTGGACCTTCTAGAATTCTCCGCCCAATTCTAGAACGGTCCGCCCCTCCAACGGTCACAAAGACCTTCTAGATAATTCTACGGAATTCTCTAGCCTTCTCCGGGGCTCTAGAGCGTTCTGGCAAACCTCTAGACCCATCTGGCCCGTATCCGGACGTGAAATCAGCTGGCGTTGTGGCGGGACGTCACAATCTCTCCCACTTATAATGCGACGACCGCGACGCATCTTTGCTCCTTCGGCGATCGAGCCTTGTCGTGCGATCTTCAATCCACGCACTCGATCAATCCCTTTGAGCAGCTTCCTCAGCTGTTACCCGATCTTTCTCGGCCCGGTCTCACGAACTTCCTCCTTACCAGGAGGCAAGCGCCTCGGCGGCTTCCTTGGCATCACTTCAGCGTTCCTTCTAGGAACCTTCTTCGCGCACGGTGGCAAGGACTTCTCAGCATCACCGCCTTCTCTTGAACTTGCAATGATCGCTGCGGATGTCCTCCTCGATCTCTTGTTGACCCTCTCGAGCTGCACGGCCGTCAGTCTGACCTGTCCCTCCATATTTGGTGCCTTCACCATGGGAACCATACATGTTCCTCCTTGCTCCAAGACTACGAGTTGCTGGAGGAAAGGATCGATCACGGCATGGCACTGCCGAAAGAACTCCTGCCCAAGAATAATGTCAAAGAGATCCATGGGAGCGACAATGAAGTCTGTCTTCCCCTGCCACTTGCCTAACGTGATGCTTACTCCCTGCACCTCTCCACACGCGGGAGTCGGTGGTGCATTGACCGTCCTAAGTTGGGCGTTACTTGGTCTACAACGCAACCCCAATCTCGTTGCTACCGTCTTGGTCATTATATTGACCTCTGCACCTGTGTCGACCATCGCACGAGCATGTCTTCCATTGATCGTGATGTCGACGTACTGCGCCCTGCATGCCTTCGGCTCCGCATGCCTCGGCGGCGTCTGTGGTTGCTTGGCGATGGCTCCGCATAGGCTTATCAGTCCCAACTGCTTGGTCTCCTCGACCTGACCTTGCTCATGTGCTTCCTTAGTCTTCCGCTCTCGCAGGATAGCACCAAGGTTCTTCAGTTCAGGGCACTCTTTATAGCCGTGCTGTCCACCGCATATGTAGCAACCATCTCCTTTGGCAGCCCCTGGCTTCCTCGCCGGGTTGCCATGGCCTCCAGACTTCCTGCCGTCGGACCTATAGGTATCACGCCCTTTGGGTTGAGGCCGTTGCTCCTCGCATTGCCTCCTGGATTGTGGTTGTTGCTCCTCGCATTCGCCACGATCTCCCCCACCATTGTCATGACTACCTCTTTTATCGTCCCCTCCGGCACAATAAGGCTTCTCCTGCCTGAAGTCTGTCAACGCTTCGGCCTGCGTGATGGAGTCATCAATAGTCCCGACCTGCCTGCGTTCCAACTCTGTCCTGGCCTAATTTTGCAGCCCATCCATGAAGTGGAACAATATGTCCTCATCCGTGAGGTTGGGAATCTGAAGCGTAAGGGTGGTAAACTCCCGCACATACGCACGTATGCTACCCGTCTGCTTCAACTCCCTGAACTTTCGTTTCGCCTCATAGATGACGTTGTTGGGGAAGAACGCCCTCCTGAACTCCTCGCGGAATTGCTCCCACGTATTGATGGTGCACGTCCCCTTCTTGATGTCGGACTCTTTACGCCTCCACCATAGCATGGCCATCTCAGAAAGATACACCACAGCGGTGTTGATCTTACTCTCGTCATTCCTCAATCTGTTGCACTTGAAATAATTCTCCAAATGCCACAGAAAGTTCTCCACCTCATGCGCGTCACGGATGCCTCTGAACATAGGTGGCTTGGGAGCCTCAACGCTGGCCTCCCTTTCCCGGTCGAACGACGGTGATCCTCCAACCCTTGCACCTTCCTTGAGTGTTGTTATCTCGTCCTTCATGGTTTCAATCGCGCCCAACGCCTCCATGAGCCGACACTCCAAGGAACTGATGACCTCCTTCATCTCACACTCCACCTGCTGACGCCACTCCAACTCCTTACGGATGGATTCGGTCTCCCCAAGGGTGAAGTCTTCAAGGGTCTTGAACTTGTCGTCTGCCACGTTCAAGCGCCGGCCTAAGATCTCCACGGCCTGCCTCGCCGTTTCCACCCTTGCGACCCATTCTTCTCCGGCAGTGATGTCTATGGGCTCCTCACCTATCTCATCGTCACTGGCTCCGGCGGTCGAAGGTGGATGAGATGTCAGCACCTCGCTTGGTTCTAGCAGCATCTCTTCATTTCCCTTCTGCTGTATCTTCCCCTTTGGGTTCTTCTTACTACCTTCCTGACGGACGTTGAGGATGTTAGTGGCATTCATGTCTCCTTCGGAAGCCATTCTCTTATCCTGCTCTGATACCACTTTGTCACGGACCTAGAGTTTGACTAAGACTCCGTGCGGCACTTGACAACTTACTCATGAATCTTTCACGATCTTGTAAGCTCAAGTAAGCCTTTCACAGTAAGATCGCTAAGAGAAATTCAAAGGAAGACTTAGAAAGAAAGAGATTTGGAGGAAAGCCTTAATAGCTTCTTTGTTGGATTGTTGGATGATGAATTACAAATGAGAGGCCCTCTATTTATACAACTTCCTAGGGGCCTGCCTGTAAATAAAAATAACTCTACAAGTCCCTAATTGTTTACACTTTGGTCCTCTTCTAGAGAATTCTACACTTCTCTTGGGACCTTCCCCAACGGCTACTTGGACCTTCTAGAATTCTCCGCCCAATTCTAGAACGGTCCGCCCCTCCAACGGTCACAAAGACCTTCTAGAGAATTCTACGGAATTCTCTAGCCTTCTTCGGGGCTCTAGAGCGTTCTGGCAAACCTCTAGACCCATCTGGCCCGTATCCGGACGTGAAATCAGCTGGCGTTGTGGCGGGACGTCACACACGGACCCTAAACTAATCTCTAGCCGACACACTAAAAATAAATTTTACGCATGAAGATGAATAAACCAAAAATAAAACAAGAGAATGCAATTAAACCTACAAAAAAAAAGAAAAACCTATTGTTGGCTAGAGGATACACCTTGGGTTGACATCCAAAAAGCGCTTGATTTAACGTCGCGGCACGACGCACAATCCTTGATTACTCAGACTTTATCAAAGTGATATGCCTCAACTACTTCATGGACACTCTATGCATTCCCTAGGTAGATCTTGATTCTTTGCCCGTTGACCGTGAACTTTGCACACTCCTTGTTCTCCAATTCAACCGTTCCATGTGGGAACACTTTAGTAATAAGGAATAGTCCTATCCACTTGGACTTGAGTTTGCCTAGAACAAGCGTAGCCTAGAGTTTAATAGAAGCACCAAGTCCCCTACCGCAAATTCTCGCTTTTCAATCTTTTGGTCATGGTACTTCTTCATCTTTTCTTTGTAGATGGATGGACTGTCATATGCTTTTAAGCAAAACTCATCAAACTCATTCAAACCATTAAGCCTCTATTTCACTGCTTCATTCCAATCTATCTTCAGTTTTTTCATTGCCCACAGGTCTTTGTGGTCTAACTTAACTGGCAAGTGACAAGCCTTCTCATATACAAGTTGGTATGGAGACATACCTATGGGAGTCTTGTATGCAGTGTGGTAGGCCCAAAGAGCATCATCAAGCCTCCTTGATCAATCCGTTCTATTAGCATTTACTGTTTTTGACAGGATCTGTTTGATTTTTTTATTGGACACCTGAACTTGCCCACTAGTCTATGGATGGTACGGAGTGAACACATTGTGGCAAACCCCATATTTCTCCAATAGCCCTTTGAACAACTTACTGCAAAAGTGAGATCCCCCATCACTAATAATGGCCCTAGGTGTGCCAAATCTGGAGAAGATATTCTTTTTCAAGAATGCGGTGACACTCTTCCCTTCATTGTTAGAAAGCGCTATGGCTTCGCACCCAATTTGACACGTAATCCACCGCCACAAGTATATATTTCATCCCATCAGAACTCACAAATAGACCTATAAAATCAATGCCCCACACATCAAACAACTCAATCACTAGGATGGGATTTAAAGGGATATCTTGCCTCTTTAAAATTGCTCCATCTCTCTGACACCTATCACAAGACTTGGCGAACTCATGAGCATATTGGTGAAAGATTGGCCAATAGTACCAACACTGCAAAATCTTGTGCGCAATCCGGATACAACTATGATGCCCACCCACAGGCGAGGAGTGGTATGCCTCCAAAACACTTAGCATCTTGACTACCAGCATACATCAATGAATAAGCCATCGGCACAACTACGGTATAAGTAAGGTTCATCCCAAAAGAACTTTTTCACCTCATGCATGAACTTCTTCCTTTGATGAAAGGACAAGTCTGACGGGACTATATCACTAGCTAGATAATTTGCAAAATTGGCGAACCATGGAATCAAGTCATGAGAAGCGGCCAATACATGCTTATCCGGGAAGGTATCATTAATTTCAGACTTCTCACCCAACTCTCGCATAGCTTCCTCCTCCAATCTGGACAAGTGATCGCCAACTTTATTTTCAGTACCTTTTCTATATTTCACCTCAAAATCAAACTCTTGCAATAGTAGCACCCATCTAATAAAGCTTGGTTTCACATCCTTCTTTGTCATCAAATACCTCAAAGCGGAGTGGTCAGTATGCACTATGACTCTCGACCCAAGCAAATCGAAAGCAAAATTTTTCGAAAGAAAATACCACCACAAGAAGCTCTTATTCAGTCACAGTGTAGTTCTTTTTGCTTCATTTAGGGTCTTACTTGCATAGTAGATGGGGTGAAGGATTTTGTCCCTTCTTTGTCCCAATACTACACCAAGAGAACCCCACTTGAATCACACATCACCTCAAATAGTTTACTCCAATCTGGGGAAATAATTATGGGCGCAGACACTAACTTCTCCTTCAACTCTTTAAACGCCTTCAGACAGGATTCATCAAAATAGAATTTACATTCCTTATCAAGTAACTTGCAGAGGATGTGCAATTTATGAGAAATCATGAATAAACCTCCGGTAGAAGCCCGATGTCCCAAAAACTTCTCACACTTTTTACAGAGATGGGTGGAGGAAGTCTCTCTATAACCTCAACTTTTGCTCGATCAACCTCTATACCCTTCTCTAAGATGCGATGGCCAAATCTATATATTCTTTCACCATAAAGTGACATTTTTCCCAATTGAGCACAAGATTTCAATCTTTACATCTTTTGAGAACCTAGGCCAAGTGACTCAAACACCGATCAAAGGAATCGCCAACAACTAAAAAGTCATCCATAAACACCTCAATAGTGTCCTCCAACATATCGGAGAGTATCAACATTATACATCTCTGAAAAGTGGCCGGTGCATTACACAACCCAAACGACATCCTCTTGAATGCGAATGTCCCATAAGGGCAAGTAAATGTGGGTTTCTCTTGATCCTCCGGTGCAATAGAGATCTGATTATAACTCGAATAGCCATCCATAAAACAATACCATCTTTTTCCTGCGTGTCTATCTAACATCTGGTCCATGAAGGGTATAGGAAAATGGTCCTTCTCGGTCCATGGATTCAACTTCCGGTAATCCATACAAACACTCTATCTGGTCACCGGCCTTATTAGAACAAGCCCATTCCTCTCATTAGGCACTACTGGCATTGCCCTGTTTTTGGGCAAACACTGAACATGGCATACTCAACTACTATTAGCAATAGGATATATGACTCCGGCATCCAACCACTTAATAATCTCCTTCTTCACTACCTCTTGCATAGGAGGATTCAACCCTCTCTGGTACTCAATACTTAGATTGTGATCGGGCATGAGTTGGATTTTGTGTGAACAAATACCGGGAGGGATACCAATAATGTCCGTAATAGTCCAACCAATGGCTCGTTTGAACCTCTTTCAAAAGTTCCACCATACACACTACTTGTTGCACATTCAAATCTGATGCAATGATTACCGGCAAAGTGTAATCTCTTCCCAAGAATACATACCTTAGATGAGGTGGTAGAGCCTTAAGCTCTAATTTTGGGGCCTCCTCGATAGTTGGTTTCGCGGGTGGGGACTCTTGATGCTTTATATCTAACTCCAATTTCTTTGGTTTGAATCGATATTCGCTTCGTTCAAATGCCTGATACACTCAAATTTACTTCTCAAAAAGAAGTATAAGCGGTCATATAAATTAAAGAACCCAACTATGAGGTTGGAGTCGATCCTACGAGGAAAATGATTTATACTTAACTTTAACCTATTATTACTTCTATTTAGTCAAGTACTTTCCAAAAACAAATAACAAAAAGGGGGGTTTTAAACAACGAATGTAATTAGCTATTTCTAAGTAAACAAATGACAAGTTCAAAGATTTGATTTTTATCAAGTAATGAGAGTAACTAGGATTTAAGTGTTCCCCACAGGTTCATAACTCGGTAATTCTAGCTATAACAATCCTTTCCTAATATCTTGCATGCAAAGTAGTAAGTTATGTATCCCTAATTCCTTGGTCCGACAACTAGGAAATTTCACTCCGCACCTTGGTCCGACTACATGTGTATACTTTATTAAACCTTACCTTTACCTCATATTAAGCATCATAATCGATGTTTGGCTCAGTTGTTACCTCGCACCAATCGACACTAGCCTATTAGATAGTGTATACTAAATCTATGTTGATAATTCTTTTTTTATTATCTACATCCTTGGTCCGGCAAGTAGCAACAAGGCGAGTTCTAACACGTGCACTCGTTAAAAAGACTTCTAAACGAAAGAATTATCAATACATACAAGACACTATTCTAGAATTGTTATTTTAGCTAGTTTTTACCTTGTTATTTACCCATCGTTCCCACAATCCTAGCTATGGATTTAGTTACCCATGTTAATAATCACACAATTCATATTAGTTTGATAAGAATTCTTGTACTTACTTTGATGAGATTGAAGAAAACCCAGAAAATTACTTGAATTAATCAATAATCTTGCAATAAACGATTCCGGAATGTAGATTAATTTCCAAAATCTCAAGTTCACAAACTTAGAACAATAATAATTAAAAGTACCCAAGAGTCTAACCCCAAAAATGAGGTTTTTACAAGTATTTATAATAATAGAATCCTAACAAAAAAGGGAAATCTATTTAAGGAAAATCTGCCCAAAAACCGCGTCTGAGTCGACGACCTAGATGACGGACACTCGAGGCCACGACGGACCGTCGTGGTCCTCCGTTGTTCCATACTTAGCTTCTTTTCAAGATGGGTACTGGGGCTACTTTCTGTTGACGATGACGGATGTGCGGGACGGTCCTTCGTGGAGATGACGGTCCGTTGAGAGCCTCGTAGACCCACACTTGGTTAGAATTCCCCAATATTCATTCAACATCTCTTCCTCCATATGATGATGGCCACCTACGGACCGTCGATGGCTTCGTAGGTAGTCACTTCTGCAGTTTCAGCCCAATTATTCCGTGTTTTCATTCTGGACAGATTTTCTGCAAACAAAGAGAAAAATACATTAAAACTAATACAAAAAGTCCTTAGACACACACGAAACTTAAGGAAAAAGCATTGAAAGTACCGTGAAACCACGGTACATCAACACCCTCAACTTAAATTCATTGTTTGTCCTCAAGTGACGCACTATGACTCACCACAAAATCTTTGTACAATAGTATCCTTATTTTAGCTTTCGCAATCATCGGCTATCAATCCCGATTATTTTTATTATGTTTATTGCATGCTATCACTATTAGGCTCGCTCATATGGATCAGACCATGACATAGACTCACCACACACCGACACCTATCCTCTTTGATCTCGCACCAAGGTACCAATTTTTCGGTATTGCAACTGGTGTCCTCACTTCAAAACAACATCCTCATTTTTCACACAATGATTTCAGTTTGAGTATAAGGATTTATTTTTCAACACTCACTCTCAGAATAACTTCACACCTCATTTATACTTATTGCCATAGGCTTGCCCTTATTTTCACTGCTTTAAGTTCACCATAATAGACTCCTCGGATCACGATAGGACTTTCTTAGCTTGTAACTTAGGCTCGGGGTCAGGTAGGGTACATTTAGATGTATTTTAGTGACTTATTGCCCTCTTCGACATAACAGCTAAAAATCCTACCTTTTCATCATTTTATTCCACCCTATTTCTTAATTTTCTTGTATTCTTTCACCTTGGTATTCTCCCTTCTTTCTCCTTTTGTGTAAGTGACTCTTTTATTTTCTTACTTGTATTTTCAAATTTTCAATTTTTTTCACTTTTCTTCCAACTTTTCTTGAGTCACTTTTCTTTTGTTCTTTCTCTCTCTTTATTCTTTCAACCCCACTTTCCGGAGCATTCCTCATAATAGCCACCCTCAACTCATGGCTTTGCCATGAGTCAAGGTACACAATACCCAAAGTTGGGTCAGGGACACGACAAGGTTGTTTTCTGCATTAGCCACCCTCAACTTATGCTTTTGACATAAGCTGAGGTGCACATGTCCAAGAAGGGACCATGTCCAACACATTGTTTCCAGAAAGATCAGTTGGGGTGAAAAAGAATGTTCTATTTTAAGCTCAAATAATTTGGATCAATAAGGGATTAATTTCATTCGGTTTTCTGTTATCTAGGCTAGAAATTGGCTATCTTGAACAAGGGCCTATGATCCTTTCCTAATTGTCTATCACGGCTTACTTTTAGCAGGACTAACCAGGAAAGTTCTAGCTCAGAACCAATGGTGGAATATTCAAATTTTCCTCACACTCACTTGATATCTCATTACTCTACCAAATTATCAGAAACCTAGTTCGAATCTTAGATTTTAGTGGTATATCTCTATGTCATGCTTAGGGCCACACATTTATCAGTTACTATGCCTAGTCATGCAACATTTTCATTAAATCAGGATATCATTTTGTTTAGCCATCATGCTTAAGATTCCTTTCCTATACTATGTACAATAGATACCAACATTCCAGTTCAACAATAAAATAAGCAGTCTCTTGGGGAAAAAGAACACAGGCAAGAAAACCCCAAGAGAGGATCGTGAGTTGGGCTATTCAGACTTCACCCTAGCACTCACTTTCCATTTACCCCACCCCCAACAAAAAAGACATGCAATTGTCCCCAATGTATAAAAGTATATAAGACAGAGTGGTAGGTGCAGCAAACCTGAGGATCAAAGCGCAGGTGATCAACAAGCTGGAGGGTTCTGTTTCTCTGAACCCGCTCCCTCTGAAGTAGGGACACCATCAGTAGTGTCCTCAGCAATGAAAACACCATCAGTAGT
Organism: Solanum sitiens; assembly: GCA_016801875.1. Classification (NCBI taxonomy): domain Eukaryota; kingdom Viridiplantae; phylum Streptophyta; class Magnoliopsida; order Solanales; family Solanaceae; genus Solanum; species Solanum sitiens. The sequence goes on along the minus strand of JABWTJ010001037.1, from coordinate 114,037 downwards.
TCTCCTCTCAGTCTCTGCAACTCTGGAACTAGACGCCCCAGCAGCCACCTCCATAACCCTCAACTAGCAGGCCTCCTTATCAATCAGCGAGGCTTTCCTCGCAGCCTCCAACTCATGTCGCTCCTCCTTCCAAGACCGGGACTCATCCTCATATCTAGTCCGGTGCCTCTTGGCACGCTCTCGTGGTGGAGGTGGTGGCACATCAGTAGTGGAGAACAGTGTAGCCATCACTGTGTCCTCAGCAGGCTTTGCAGAAGGGGCCTCAGACTCAAGCACCCGAGCCTCCAGTATAGTGTCCAAGTCGGCTCTCAGACTCTCCACAGCAGCCTGGAGAGTTATCACATCCACTGTAGGGGCTAGCCGAGCGAGAACCCGCAGCTCAAATGTGTCCAAACGCTGGTGTACCTCCATGATCTTCCGCTCAATATGCTGGGCCATCTTCCTCCCTATACGCTCTTCTGCCTCAGCAATGGACCTCTGCATCCAAGGCTGGATGTGATGCAGAAGTGTGGCCATTTGGGCCTCTAGTTTCTAGACGCTAGCAAGCGGGACCAGTGTAGTAGATGGGATAGAGCGGGAGGATCTCAGAGTGGTGCTACCACCATGGATAGACTTGACCGGAGTGGTGTCGGTAGGCTCAAATGTAGCTGGATTAACCCCTTGGGCATTCTCTACCGTGGCTGCCAGGTTCTCACCTAGCGGCAGCACCTCTATACGGGGCCCTCTGTTGGGAGCCAACTCATTGGCCTCATCCCGAATGAGACCGATATCAACCTTGCTAGGCGGGGTCTTGATCACATCAATGTGCAACACGGGCACTCCTGCAGACCTGCACAATGCAAAAACCATGCACGGGAATGGGTAAGTAGTAGTGGTCTTAAAGGACCTCTCGTGCATCACCACCTGTAATAGCCACGCGAAGTCCACCTCGAACCCCGCAATCATAGCAGCCATCAGCACTACACGATCCCAGGTGACAATATTATTAGCAGCAGTAGGGGAAAGGCAGTGTCGGACCAATAGCCAATAGCCAATCGGTAGCCTTACCATCTACGGAGAGGTACTGTGCAATCCACCGCTTAGTGGTCTCTCTAACCTCTGGCTCACGCTGGAACCAGCCACCTTTGATCAATTTCCACCGATAGTCAAACTCGGCAGTGAGAGGAGTCCGGGTGGCATCAACATCCGCGCCATAGAGAAATCTGCGGATGGTCTGCAAGGATGTCAACCCGCTTACCGCAGACTCGGACGTACTCCAACGGTGCATGCTTGGCGGAGGATGTACGCCTGTCCAGTTGAGATCGGAGAGTCACCACATAGGAGGCATAGAACTCTCAGACCATCTCCTCGCTATAGCGGCCCACATCTCGGGCCTTCCACTCTAGTCGATGTCTGGTGAACAACTCATGATTAGCCGACATGGTGGGAAGGCTCCCCGTGAGAACCCGCCGCTCAAGTTTCAGGGTTCGGGTCATGACCACCTTGTCATTGGGCATCTTGGCATCAGTGTAGACTTGGTATTGCCCCTCGACACACCACCGATTGGGCTGATTAGCAACCGGAGCGGGGACGCCAGTCTGGGTGCTAAAGTAGAGCCAGCACTGTCAGCCTCATCAGACGAGGCAGAAGCAGAATCCTCCACAGAGCAGGAAGCTTCCTCAGAACCGGATGCCTCCACGGAGCCAGACGCTCCCTTTGAATGTGCAGCCGACCCAGAAGGTGTGCCGGTCAGTATGCGCTCCTCGTCAGACTGGGAGGCAATGACTAAGCCGGGAGCCACCCTCGTGGGCGTGGCTCTGGTGGGGCGGGCAGCAGGGGTAGCAGTGCGGGTGCCTGGTGGCACGTACTCTGGGTCACGCTCATCATCTGAGCCTATGATAAGCTGATTCGATGGGGCAACTGACTTGGAAAGCCCTCGTGAGTAGACACGGTCGTGTTTAGGTGCCATTTGTACCTGCAAAGAGAAGTAGTTAGTACCAGTGGAAGCATCAAAACACAGAAAAGGAATGACAGTGCAGAAGTACAGAGTACAGGACGGACCCATCAATGGTCCGTCGAGGGCACAACGGTCCGTCATGGGGGTCCGTTGAGGGACACTTAGAAAATTTTTCTGGATAACATCAGAAGCAAAGGTTCTGACAATGGTGACGGTTGTACAGGACGGACCATCGAAGGCATGACGGTCCGTCATGAAGGTCCATCGAGGTACACTTAGTATAATTTTTTACAACATCAGAAACCAAGATTCTGACAGTTGCGACGGTTATGCAGGATGGACCGTCGGAGGCACGACGGTCCTTTATGAGGGTCAGTCGAGAAACAATTAGAATAAATTTTGAAAACATCAGAAACCAAGGTTCTGACAGTGGCGACGGTTATGCAGGACGTACCGTCAAAGGCACGACAGTCCGTCATGAGGGTCCGTCGCGGGACACTTGGAATAAATTTTAAAAATGTCAGAAACAAAGGTTCTGATAGTGTCGAAGGTTGTGCAGGACGGACCGTCGAAGGGACGATGGTCCGTCAAAGGAGTGTGTCGACGGACACTTAGTTTAGGCAAGGGAAGTTGGGGTTTACGGACCCCAACAACGGTCCGTCGATGGGGTCTCGTACTGACCTTCAGGGACACAGTTTTGCAGCCAATTTGGTTCCCTATCTTACTAATTCGAAGTATTCTTAGAAGCCTAAGTTTACCAAACATTTACCTAGCATCCCATCATTCGTAGGGCATGAATTTTCCTAGTTTAAACATGCGTTTTCAACAGCCTATCAAACCCTAGGTCAGGAACACTATCATGCAAACACAAGCCATCTTTTTTAACAATACACCCCATCCCTTTCAATTTTAACTTTAAGGTACTTAGGACTTTTGGGTGTAAGTTTTATGAAGCAACAGAGTCCAAAATTAAGTACCCAAACAGTTAGAAATCACGATAATCAGGAATATTAACGAAGGTTAATCTAGCAGATCAGAATAACTTACCTGACAACTGTAGGAGAGGAGAAAGAGTATGAACCATTAGAAGTTGAACAGCAGCAACAACCACCACGGACATCGACCATCAAAGTGATTGAAGAAAATGGGAGATTTGGGAGAGAAAGAAATTCTTGGGATTTGGGGGAAGTGTGGGAATCTGAGGAGTGATTGGGAGTTAATGGGTGATGAAGTGGGGGAGAAATGAGAGGAAATAGGGAGGGAAACCGTTTAAGGGGGTATGTGAAAAGGTGGGTAACTGAAAAGTTTAAAAACTTTTAATATATAGCCGGACGGGTCGGGTGGGTTGGTGGGTGAGCTGACGACGATTCCCCGTCGACGGACCGTAAGTTGGTCGACGGTCCGTCGAGGCCTCCATCGTCAGTGCCCTAACTTAGAAAAATTGTAAGAACATACCCGGACACAACGGATCCTGCCGACGGTCCGTCACAGAGAGGACGATCCGTCGATGGTTCCGTTGATGGGTGCACCAGACCAGTTTTCTGCAGATTTCTGGTGATATAGTCCCTGCACATTTAACACCCATTAAGCTAATCTTTTTTTTTTTTGTATTTTCTGGACACTTTTTGGACACGGACCCTAAACTATTCTCTAGCCAACACTTCTAAAGAAAAATAAAAGAACATTCAAATGGGACATTAAGTAATAAAAGCAAAAATAATGCAACTATTCCTAGAAAACCACGAAAGACCTATAATTGGCTAGAGGATACATATTGGGTTGCCTCCCAATCAGCGCTTTATTTAACATCGCGGCACGAAGAAGAAATTTTGATTACGCAGACTTCATCAAGATGGTACGCCTCGATCACTTCATTCGCCATTTCAGCAAGCCCCAGATACATTTTGATGCGCTGCCCGTTCACCTTGAACCTCACGCCCTTCTTGTTCTCCAACTCAACCGCACCATGAAGGAATAGTTGGGTGATCAAGTAGGGACAGTCTATTTGGACTTGAGTTTGCCCGTAAACAAGCGCAACCTAGAATTGAATAAAAGCAGCAAATCCCCAACCAAAAAATTGCGCTTCTCAATCTTTTGGTCATGGTACTTCTTCATCTTTTCTTTGTAGAGGGATGAACTTTCATATGCCTTCAAGCGAAATTCATCAAGCTTATTCAACCCGTTTAACCTCTGTTCCACAGCCTCATTCGAATCCATTTTCAACTTCTTCATTGCCCACATGGCTTTATACTTTAATTCAACCAGTAAGTGACAAGTCTTCCCATATACAAGTTGGTATGGGGACATACCAATGGGAGTCTTGTATGCTGTCCGGTAGGCCCAAAGAGCATCATCAAGCCTCCTTGACCAATCCGTTCTACTAGCATTCACCGTTTTTGCCAGAATCTGCTTAATCTCCCTGTTTGACACCTCAACTTGCCCACTAGTTTGAGGATGGTACGGAGTGGCCACATTATGATGAACCCCATAATTTTACAATAATCCCTTAAATAGCTTGTTGCAAAAGTGGGATCCCCCATCACTTATAATAGCCCTTGGGGTGCCAAATCTGGAATATATGTTCTTTTTCAAGACTGCGGTGACACTCTTCCCTTCATTATTTGCAAGTGCGATAGCCTCCACCCATTTAGACACATAATCGACTGCCACAAAAATGTACTTCATCCCATGAGAACTCACAAAAGGGCCCATAAAGTCAATACCCCACACATCAAACAATTCAATCACAAGAATGGGATTTAAAGGGAGCTCTTGCTTTCTCAAAATGCCACCATCTCTTTGGCATCTATCACATGCCTTGGAGAATTCATGAGCATCTTGGTGGATAGTTGGCCAATAGTAGCCACATTGCAAGATCTTGTGGGCAGTCCGGATACCACTATGATGCCCACCTACAGGCAAAGAATGACATGCCTCCAAAACACTCAACATCTCAACTTCCGGCACACAACGCCAAATAAGCCCATCGGCACAACTCCTATATAAGTATGGCTCATCCCAAAAGAACTTTTTCACATCATGCATGAACTTTTTCCTTTGATGAAAGGACAAGTCCGATGGGACGATATCACTAGCCAGATAATTCAGAAAATCTGCGAACCATGGAATCAAGTCTTGGGAGGCAGCCAATACATGCTCATCAGAGAAAGTATCATCAATTTCAGCCTTCTTACTTAAATCCCTCATTGCTTTATCTTCTAATCGGGACAAGTGATCATCAACTTGATTTTTGGTCCATTTTCTATCTTTCACCTCAAAGTCAAATTCTTGCAATAGTAATACCCTACGAATTAACCTCGGTTTTGCATCCTTCTTTGCCATCAAATATTTAAAAGCAGAATGATCAGTATGCACTATAACTCTAGTTCCAAGCAAATAGGAGCGAAATTTCTCAAAAGCAAATACTAATGCAAGGAGCTCTTGCTCAGTCACGGTGTAGTTCGTTTGGGCTCATTGAGGGCTTTACTAGCATAGTAAATGGGGTGAAGGATTTTATTCCTTCGTTGTCCCAAAACCACACCAAGAGAAACCCCGCTCGCATCACACATAACCTCAAATGGCTTACTCCAATCCGGAGAAATGATGATAGGTGTAGACACCAACTTTTCCTTTAGCTCACCAAATGCCTTAGACAGGATTCATCAAAATAAATTTACATTCTTTCTCACGCAACTTACACAAGGGATGTGCAATCTTTGAAAAATCCTTGATGAACCTCCGGTAAAAGCCCGCTTGCCCAAGAAAGCTTCTCACACCTTTTACAGAGATGGTGGAGGATGTCTCTCTATCACCTCAACTTTAGCTCGATCAACCTCTATACCCTTCTCTGAAATGCGATGACCCAATACAATACATTATTTCACCATGAAGTGACATTTTTCCAAATTAAGTACAAGGTTGCAGTCTTCACACCTTTTAAAAACCTCGGACAAATGACTCAAACACCGCTCAAAGGTGTCACCAACCACTGAAAAATCATCCATAAACACCTCAATAGTGTCCTCCACCATATCGGAGAATATTGACATCATATATCTCTGAAATGTGGCTGGTGCATTACATAACCCAAACGACATTCTCTTGAACGCGAAGGTCCCATAAGGACAAGTAAAAGTGGTTTTATCTTGATCTTCCGGTGCAATAGAAATCTGATTATAACCCGAATAACCATTAAGAAAACAGTACCACCCCTTTTTTGCAAGTCTATCAAACATCTGATCAATGAAAGGCATAGTATAATGGTCCTTCTCGGTCCAAGCATTTAATTTCCGATAATCCATACACACCCTCCATCCAGTCACCGGCCTCATCGGAACAAGCTCAGTTTTCTTATTGGGGACCACATCATTCCCCCTTTCTTAGGTACACACTGAATAGGGCATATCCAACTACTATCGGCAATTGGATATATCACTCTAGAATCCAACCACTTAATGATTTCCTTCTTCACCACCTCTTGCATATGTAGATTTAAACGTCTCTGGTGCTTAATACTTGGCTTATGATCGGGAATGAGATGGATTTTACGCAAACAAATACCGGGAGGGATCCCAATAATATCCGCAATAGTCCACCTAATAGTGAAGGCACCCGGATCTTCTTTCTTTTGCACTAGAGACCTTGTAGCAATAGCACTACAATGCTGCATTCTATCATCATCCTCAAAACTGACCGATCTTTTCTTAGTAACCATATCTTTCATGAACTTGGTATAACCGGGCATTTGTTCAAGAGCTTCTATCAAAGGGACATCGATGAAAAGCTTTTTCAACATATTGATAAAACGCCGGTATTTACCATCCTCAGTCTTTTTCACTAACCTTTGTGGGAATGGAGGTGGTGGTCTAGGCATGGGGGTCACCTTTTGGGGTACCTCAGCTTCTTTCCCCTTTTTGTCTCCTAACTAACCACTAACCTCCACTACCTCATCATCCCCTCTTATCACCTTTTCTACACCAGACGGCATCGATGGGTCAATGGTTTGCTTACCACATCGAGTTGTGATTGCCATACAATGTCCATAATTTTTCGGATTTTGGACAGTATTGCTAGGAAGAGTGCTCGGTTGGCGTGGGTTCACAGTCGAAGACAATTTGGCCAATTGCAACTCAAGATGCTTGATCGAGATTGCATGTGTATCAACTTTCTGCCCAATACTCGCTAAGTCACTTCTCAACTCTTTAGTGGGCTCGTCACTAGCATCGAACCTCCTCATCATTTTCTGCAACATATCCTCAACTCGCGCCATACTACCTCCACCATCCCTAGGAGTAACTTCACGATTTTGAGGTGGAACATAGGGCCCACTCCTATCATTTCTGTTACCATAGTTACACCGATTGAAGTTGTTGTCGCGGTTGTAATTCCCTTCTCGGACGACCATCTCGGTTGTAATTACCATAGTTCCGACCTTGGTTTCCTTGACCTTGGCGCCAATTTTCCAGATTGGAGCCTTGGGCGTTTGGTCGAAAACCCCCCGTCTGCTCATTTACCGCATAAGAGTCCTCCTCATAGTAATACTCATTAGTTGGACGGTGGTGGTTTAGACAAGTAGTTCACCACATTTACCTTTTCTGCACCCCTAGTGACGTGTTTAACACCAACCCAAGCTCAGTTCTTATTTGAGACATTCTTTCACGAATCTCATTTGTGGCTGGTTTGTGTGAGGATTGCACTGCAAAAGTGTTTCTCCCAGTATCTGACTTCCTAGTGCTCCAAGCTTTATTATTTCGGAAAATTTTCTCTAAATTCTCAGCAATCTCAGCATAAGGACACTCCCCATAAGAACAACCCGCTATCGTATCTAATAATGCTTTATTATTATCATCTTGTCCCCGATAGAAGTACTCTTTCAATGACTCATCATCGATGCGGTGATTGGGGACACTTCTCAAGAACGAAGTGAACCTGTCCCAAGAACTACTGACGGATTCTCCTGGTAGTGCCACAAAGTTGTTCACCCTATCTTTGTGGTTTAGCTTCTTAGACACCGGGTAGTAACGTGCTAAGAACACATCCCTCAATTGATTCCAAGTGTAGATTGAGTTATAGGGGAGTTCTGTAAACCATATAGCAGTCTCTCCCGTCAGTGAGAGAGAGAACACTCTTAATCCAATTACGTCCATCTTCAAATCAGGCCTCCCTACACAACTCTTACACACCGACCTCACTTTGACGATGTGAGCATGTGGATCCTGAGCGGGTAGCCCCAAAAATAAACCTCTAGCGGTGAGTATTTGCATCAGACTACTAGTTACCACGAAAGTATGGCCATGTGGTAGGGGAGGCAAGACAAGTGGTCCGTCAGAGTCAGTAATATTATCATTCCCCTATAATACTCTTGAGGGCGTGGAGCGGGAGGTTGCCTCCGTATTTCACCTTCCCCACAATTTTCAGGTAATAATTGATCATGAGCTTCAACCGGTGGTGGAATTTTCGAGTTGAGCCCATCATAAAAAATACCCAGATTTTGGTTCATTCTGCATAGTGTATGCTCCAGTTTGGGGTCGGGTAAGAGTATGGGTTCTCCTTTACTCCGTGTACTTGGAATACACAGAAGTTAGATCTGCAAGAGTCAAAAACAAAGAGAAAAAGTAAAATAAGGAAAATGTTGACTAAACTTCGGTAATAAGCTTAAAGTTAATCTAAAATCCACTTTCCCCGGCAGCAGTTTGATACGCTCAAATTTACTTCTCGAAAAGAAGTATAAGCGGTCGTATCAAGTAATGAACCCAACTATGAGGTTGGAGTCGATCTCACGAGGAAAATGATTTAGACTTAACTTTAACCTACTATTACTTCTATTTAGTCAAGTCCTTTCCAAAAACAAATAAAAAAAAGGGGGGTTTTAAACAATGAATGTAATTAGCTATTTCTAAGTAAACAAATGACAAGTTCAAAGATTTGATTTTTATCAAGTAATGAGAGTAACTAGGGTTTAAGTGTTCCCCACAGATTCATAACTCGGTAATTCTAGCTATAACAATTCTTTCCTAATATCTTGCATGCAAAGTAGTATGTTATGTATCCCTAATTCCTTGGTCCGGCAACTAGGAAATTTCACTCCGCACCTTGGTCCAGCTACGTGTGTATGCTTTACTAAACCTTACCTTTACCTCATACTAAGTATCATAATCAAGGTTTGGCTCAGTTGTTATTTCGCATTAATCGACACTAGCCTATTAGATAGTGTATACTAAATCAATGTTGATAATTCTTTTCTTATTATCTACATCCTTGGTCCGGCAAGTAGCAACAAGGCGAGTTCTAACGCGTGCACTCGTTAAAAAGACTTCTAAACGAAAGAATTATCAATACATGCAAGACACTATTCTAGAATTGTTATTTTAGCTAGTTTTTATCTTGTTATTTACCCATGGTTCCCACAACCCTAGCTATGGATTTAGTTACCCATGTTAATAATCACACAATTCATATTAGTTTGATAAGAATTCATGTACTTACTTTGATGAGATTGAAGAAAACCCAGAAAAGTACTTGAATTAATCAATAATCTTGCAATAAACGATTCCGCAAAATAGATTAATTTCCAAAATCTCAAGTTCACAAACTTAGAACAATAATACTGAAAATACCCAAGAGTCTAACCCTCAAAACGAGGTTTTTACAAGTATTTATAATAATAGATTCCTAACAAAAAGGGAAATCTATTTAAGGAAAATCTGCCCAAAAACTGCGTCTGAGTCGACTACCTGGATGACGGACCGTTGAGGCCACGACAGACCGTCGTGGTCCTCCGTCGTTCCATACTTAGCTTCTTTTCAAGATAGGTACTGGGGCTACTTTCTGTTGACGATGACAGATGTGCAGGACGGTCCGTCGTGGAGATGACGGTCCATCGAGAAACTCCGTATCCCCCACACTTGGTCAGAATTTCCCAATCTTCATTCAACATCTCTTCCTCCATACGACGATGGACACCTACGGACCGTCGATGGCTCCTTAGGTAGTCACTTCTGCAGTTTCAGCCCAATTCTTCCACATTTTCATTCTGGACAGATTTCCTACAAACAAAGAGAAAAATACATTAAAACTAATACAAAAAGGCCTTAGACACACACAAAACTTAAGGAAAAAGCATTCAAAGTACCGTGAAACCATAATACATCAATGCCGCAACCAAAGACCCATACTCTTCAATGCCATCACTCTCAAAATTCATGATCACTGCCGCGAGTGCCTCAACACCTAGGAGCTCTTTGATTTTTACCTCAAACGTACTCTGAACCCTGTAGGATATAGAAGATACCATTTGGATCTCACCACTTTGCTTCATGGACCTACAAATGTTGAATGTTGTTTCCTTATTAGTTAACCTAATCTTCATGTGCCCTTTCTCCATATCAACCAAGGTGCGACCAGTAGCAAGGAACGGCCTCCCAAGAGTAATAGGGACCTTAAAGTCCACCTCACAATCAAGAATCACAAAGTCAGCCAGAAATATAAATGACTCCACCTTCACGAGCACATCATGGAGTATCCCAATGGGCCTCTTCACTGTTCGATCGGCCATCAGTAACCGCATTGCAGTGGGTTTTGGGTCACCCAAACCCAACTTTTTATAAATGGAGAGAGTCATGAGATTTATGCTTGCACCTAGATCACATAGTGATTTAGCAAAGTGTAATAACACGATGGTACATGGAATAGTGAAAGCTCCGAGATCTTTCTTCTTTTGCACAAGATACCTTGTAGCAATAGCACTACAATGTTGCATTCAATCATCATCCTCAAAACTTACCGATATCTTCTTTGTACCATATCCTTCATGAACTTTGCATGACCGCGCATTTGCTCCAAAGCTTCTATCAAAGGGACATTGATGGAAAGTTGTTTCAACGTAGTGATAAAACGCCTGTATTTACCATCCTCATTCTTCTTCACCAATATCTGAGGGAATGGTGGCGGTGGTCTAGGAATGTGAGCACTTTTTGGGGTACCTCTGCTTTTTTCACCGCTTTGTCGACCAATTCACCACTAGTTTCCACTACCTCTTAATCTTTTCTTATCTCATCTTCTACCACAGACGACATAGGTGGATCAATAGTTTGCTTACCTCCTCGAGTAGTGACTGTCATACAATGTCCAGCATTTTTATGATTTTGAATTGTATTACTAGGAAGAATGACCGGTTGTCTTGGGTTCACAGTAGTAGACAATTGGGTCATCTGTAACTCAAGATGCTTAATTGAGACTGCATGTGCATCCCTTTTTTGCCCGATATTAGCCAAATCACCCCTTAATTCCTTGGCGTTCTCATCACTAACATCGAACCTCCTCATCATTTTCTGCAACATATATTCAACTCGCGCCATACTCCCTCCACCATCTCTAGGAGCAACATCTCAATTTTAAGGTGGGATATAGGCCCCACTTCGATCATTTCTGCTACCATAATTACCCCGGTTGAAGTTGTTGTTGCGGTTGTAGTTTCTATTTTGAACATAATGGCCCTCTCTATTGTATTTCCTATAGTTCCTACCTTGATTTCCATGACCTTGGCGCCAATTCTCCTGATTGGAGCCTTGGGAGTTTGGCCGGAAACCCCCTGTATGATCATTCACTGCATAAGTATCCTCTTCATAATAGTAGTCATACACTGGCAGTGGTGGTTTAGTCAAGTAATTCACCGTATTTACCTTCTCTGCCCCTCCAGTGACATATTTCAATACCAACCCAAGCTCAGTTCTCATATGAGTCATCTCTTAACGAATCTCATCTGTGGCCGGATTGTGTGTTGCTTGCACTGAGAAAGTGTTCCTCCCAGTGTCTGAATTTCTAGTGCTCCAAGTCTTATTATTGCGAGAGATTTTCTCCAACTTCTCTGTGATCTCTACATATGTGCACTCACCATAAGAACCACCCGCAATTGTATCAAGCACTACTTTATTATTATCATCTTGTCCCCTATAGAAGTACTCTTTCAATGACTCATCATCAATGCGGTGGTTTTGGACAGTTTTCACGAATGCAGTAAATCTGTCCCAAGAGATACTCATCGACTCCCTAAGTAATGCCACAAAGTTATTCACCCTATCTTTGTGGTTAATCTTTTTAGACACGGGGTAGTACCGTGCTAGGAACATATCCATCAACTGATCCCATGTATAGATAGAATTATAGTGCAACTCAGTAAACCATATCGCGACCTCTCCCGTCAATGATAGAGGGAACACTCACAACCCGATGACGTTCATGTCCAAGTCTGGCCTCCCCATACAACTCTTGCACACCTACCTCAGTTTGGCGATGTGAGCATGTGGATCCACAGATGGTAGCCCTTAAAACAAACCCCTTGAGGTGAGCATCTGAATCAGACTACTAGTTACCATGAACGTGGGACCCTGCGGTAGAGGAGGTAGAACAAAAGGCCCATCAAAATTAGTGATATTAAAGTTTTCCCTATAGAACTCTTGAGGGCGTGGGATGGGAGGTTGCATGCTCAAAGAATCATCAACTGGGTTTTCCACGACCACTTGGTTGTGAACATCAACCGTGGAGAAGGTTGATGATTGATACCATCTTCTAGATTAGCTGGGATATATTGATTATTCATTCTTCGGAGTGTCCGGTTAAGTTTAGGATCGAATGGAAGTGTTGGTTCTCCTCGGCTCAGTGTTCTTGGCATATACTAGAGCTAGACTTGAGGGAAACATAAACAAAAGAAAAAAAGTAAAATTAGGAAATTGTTGACTAAAATTCGGTAATGTTATTAAAGTTAATCTAAAAGCCACTTCCCCAAGTAGCGGCGGCAAAATTTAATACACTCAAATTACACATTATCAAAGAAGTATAAGCGGTCGTATCAAGTAAAGAACTCAACTAGTAGGTTGGGGTCAATCCCACATGGAAAATAGTTTAGACTTAACTTCAATATACGATTACTTATACTTAGTCAAATCCTTTCCGAAAATAGGTAATTAAAGGGGGGTGGGGGGTTTGTGAAACAAAAGTATTGTAATACATCTAAATAGAACAAGTAACATGAGTAAAGCTTTGGTGTTTATTAAGTATTGAGAGAAGCTAGGATGTAAGTGTTCCCCATAGGTTCATAACGTCGTATTCCTAGCTATAACAATTCTTCCCTAGTGTTTTGCATGCAAAGTGATAAGTTAGCTATCTCTAAATCCTTGGTCAGCCATTTAGAGAATTTCACCCCGCACCTTGGTCCGGCTACGTGTGTCTAGGTTACTAACCCTTACCTTTACTTCATATTAATCATCGTATTCGATGTTTGGCTTAGTTTTTACTTCGCACCAATCGAGACTAGCAAATTAGATATTATCCCACTAAATCTACGTTAATAATTCTTTTCCTATTAAATATCCCCTTGGTCCGGCAAGTAGCAATAAGGCAAGTTCTAACGCGTGCACTCCTTAAAAAGACTTCTAAACGAAAGAATTATCAATGCATGCAATAATCTATTTGAGAATTGTTATTAATCTAGGTTTACGTTGTTAATCACTCATGGTTTCCACAATCCTCGTTGTGGATTTAGTTTGACATGAATAGAATAACACAATTCATAGTTGATAAAAAATAAATCATGAACTTACTTTGACAAATTTGAAGAAAATCCTGAAATTCAACTTGAAACCACAAAAATCACTTGAAACCCAAATCCGGAAATTTTAATTAATGTCAAAGTTACAAAAACAAATCTCCAAGAATAAAACTAAGAAAGTAGTAGTAGAATCCAACCCCAAAAATGAGGTTTTACACCCTATTTATAAAAAACATTTTCCTAAAATAAAAGGAGTTCAAATAAGGAAAGTTTTCCAAAAATGCGGCTTCAATCGACAACCCCCACAGACGGACCATCGATGAAACGACGTTCCCTCGACTGCCTCCGTAAGTCCAGACTTAGCATCTTTTTTCATCCTTTACTTGGCATCTTCTCTAATTCAATTGAGGGACCAACATCACGGTCAGTCGATGCATCTACGGTCTATCGATGCCTTCCATCGTTCCATACTCAGTTTTTCTTCAACTTCGGGTACTGGGACATTCTCTGATTTGATCGACGATTCAACATGACAGTCCGTCAATCCTTTCGTAGCCCCACACTTAGTCAGAATTCCCTGAGTTTCTTCTGACGCGTGAACTTCCAGTCGACGGTCACCATCTACAGACCGTCGATGGAACGACGAACTGTCGATGGCCTTCCTGGGTCACCTCTACACTTAATTTCAGCAGCCTTCTGCGTTTTGGTTTTGGACACCTTTCCTGCAAAACAAAGATAAAACATATTAAAATTACTACAAAAAGTCTCTAGACACACACCAATCTTAAAGAAAAAGCATTGAAATTACCGTAAAACCACGGTACATCACATACTACTTAAGAGGACGGACAAGAAGATTTTGTTGCTAATCACTTGACCTCCTCCTTAGCATCTGCCTCAACCCACAAACTACATATATTTTCTACAATAATGACTTATCATGATGACCTTTTACTTCTTTCATCCCAAGTAATTGTTTCTTTTTTCTTCTGTTAACTCCATATCTAACAACTTAAGAGTACAATTCACATAGCAATTTCCCCTTGAAATTCTCCTTCAATTCATTTATGTAGTCAATTGCACTTTGCCAATTCTATTTTCATGTATATAGAATGTTTTAGGTGTTGTTGTAACTTGTGATAATGAGTAAGATTCAACATCTTTCAAAGCTTATTTTTGTTGCAAAGTTTCTTTTAGTTTCCACCTGCCTAACATATGTCTCATTTTTGGATTGTTGTATATAGTGTGGATATAGTAAGAGCAGAGTTGATATGTTGAATATACGGCGCGTTAAAATGACATGATGAATGCATAGAGAGTGAAATTCCTTTTCGTATTTGTACAATAATTTGAAAGCACTTTCTATATATATATATATATATATATATATATATATATATATATCAAGCTAGATGAATTGTACATCATTATGTGGTAAAAATATTAAGAGCATTCTCTTCACGTTCCCAAAAATTATTGTTTTATCATCCTTATTTTAAATCTTTTTTTTTGTCAACACTTTTAAAATAGAGTTCTTTCTCTTTTTTGTCTCCTTTTTCTCTTTCCAGAATTCTTTTCAGATGTAATTTTCTCCCTAATTTTCAATTCTTCTCTTTAATTTAATTTATTTATGAAAATCAGATATAACAATATGTTTTTTCATGGATAGTTCTAAAAATCATCTTTATATATAATCTTGTTCTTGTCAAATTAATTGTTGAGTTTAATGATTTGTAGAATTGAAGTTTTTTCAATTTTGGTTTTGCAAAAGTTTAGGTTATTCAACCTTCTTTTGTTTTCTTTCTAAAATCCTTTTCATGTGTATACTTGAGTCTCTTCAAAATTTTCTTTTGTTCTCCTTAATTTACTCTTTCTATGCAAATCAGATATAACTCTCTATTTATCGATTGATCCTTCTAATATTTTTTTTAACATATAATTATGTAGCATTTCTTGCCCCATTAATTTTGAATTTCATGATTTGTGGAACTTAAGTTTTAAAAACTTTTTTTTGGCAAAAATTCAGGTAATAGTGTTTTGAAAATTTTGCTCTCAATGTCATGGGTAAGAAAGATTCTCGTATACGATCTTCGTAAAAAATCAGAATGTTGATTTTGATGAATACAACCCAATGTATACCAATGAATTTAAATCTCAATTTAAATTAGAGTATACAAGTTTATTAGGTAAATACAATTCACTGTATACACGATAAATACGAACTAATGTATGCATAGTGCAGTTACTTTATACATAAACAAAATCACATTTTGAATTAATGAATAAATTTTATATATGTATCATATTAATCTCATTCTTGTATTCATTATCGTAATATGTATAATTGATTGTAATATTCTTATGTATACAATATAGAGTTTATGTATACATGCTACAATTAATGTATACATCAATAAAATTTACACGTCTATTTTTATGAATATTATTTTGTGTATACATATGTAATCACAACCTTAATTATTGTATAATTTATGCATATTTATTATTACAGTTTCTAATAAAATATCATTTAATATTATTTGATTAATTATTATCGATTATGTAATAATTAATATACGTTAAAGAATTAATAATACATTTTCTTACCTTAAAAGTAGTCACAATCTTTTAATAAATAATTTAAAGAATTTTAAAAAATTCATTCCTTAAAAGTTGGTGTAACCTTTTTTTAATGGGTTAATTAATAAATGTATATATTTCACTTCTTAAAAGTAGGCAATCAATTTCTAATAAACTAACTATTGTCGATTGGTAAAAAACCAATAATAATAAAATTACTATCAAATATATCTTTATGTTTCTGTAAATTGCGTTACTATTTTTTTTTTTAAATAGACGGTTAAATAAAGTTGAGTTTAATAATTTAAAGAAATTGAAAAAACTAACTTCCTTAATTATAGGAGTTAGAAACAAGGAAGATACAATAATCTCACATCTCCTTAATTAATGCGGGTTGGTTGGACATGATTCAAAGAAAATAATCTATAAAAAGTTGGTTTTACATTTTTTAGGCCTCATTTGTTTCCATTAAGATTAAGACGTATAAATCTGAATACACATCTGAATATTAAGATGTGCATTAAGAACTAGATGTGTAAATCTGACTAAATATCTGAATATTAAGATGTTGTCTCTGAATCTGAACACTAAATTATTGAGACAGTTTGTTTTCAATATTTGAATGTGCATATGAAATTAAACGTAATATCAATAAAATATTATAAAAACCTCATTTTAGTAAATAGTTTTTTTAAAAAATATAGAAAATAATATTTTAAACATTTTTATCATTACAAGGTAATATGATTTATCTTTTAAGAAGTTAACATTAAGTTACATATTATTTCCACTCAAAAACTTTAAGAATCTAATATATAATGCAATGTAAAATAGTTTATATAGTGTAGTAATTTAATGTTTATGAAAATATTTTTTTTATGATAGACAATTTTTATTATTATCGATCAAATAATTAATATTTTCATATTTTCTGAAACTTGAAACTGTGCTCAATATGATATCATGAAGTGCTTATCAATTCAAATATAATGATTAATTTATGAAAGCAAAAGGCATATATTAAGTTAATAAGAATAAAGATAATTATAACGGTAAGCATGTAATTAAATTAATTAAATAAGAAAATAATTTTTTATGAGTTGTTGTGATATAGTTGAATTAAGATAGGAGTCTTATTTTTGAGTCTGAATGGTGTTAAGAGTGTGTTACATATCTGATTCATTCAGATGTATTCAGACTCATTAAGAGGTTTATAATGAAATAAAACAAACAAACTTAATGAACTGAATCTGAATAATTAAGATTCAGTCCTAAAAAACAAACACACTTAAAGCCGCGAATTTGAATGATTAAGATTCACATCCCCATTAAGTGCAAACAAATGAGGCCTTAGGCTAATACGTGTTAATTTTGTTTTAGGCTATTAATTGCTAATTAATATTGGGCTATCTATTGCCAATTATATATAATAGTCGTATGTTTGTGTCAATTCCTCCTCAATTTTTGGAGATATTTAACTCTATCCGGTTTGCTTCTACGAGTAATGACTAAAATAAACAGAGTTGGGAGTAATGACTAGAATGAAAAGTACAAATACTAATTTTGATGGTAAATTTTATATGGATAAATTTTAGAAATCACATAGTTTTATATGAAATAACAATCTATCCCTCTTTGGTTTGTAATTACATTAATTTCTTAAAAAGGAACACAAATCAGATACATTAATATATAGCTCAGATATAGTAAAAAGTATGTCGGATAACGTAAACCGGATACATAATATTTAGCTTGGATACATTAAAAAAACTAGCTCAGATACATTATAAAATAAATCAGATACATCATATGTAGCTCGAACACATTAAATACTGGCTCAGATTTATTAAAGAAATAAGGAATTGTAGAGATTTTTAGAAATAGAAGGAGATATTGGAAATAAGAAAAACAAAAGACGTGTATTTCAGTAATTTTTCCAAAATATTGATGGAGTAGGGCAGAAGCGATCCAGAATTACTCACTAAAGTTAAAAATTTATAAGTGGTTGCTTAAAAGAAAATTAATTTAAAACATAAAATACACTTCTTATTTGATGTTTTCTGTCACACTTTTAAATATTTATTTGAAATTGTTACATTTAGTACTCAGTACAAACATATTTTTATGGAGATTGTTCTACAAAATTATAAAAATTTACATGCTATACACGTATGATGCATATATCATTTTTAATATTATTACAAAAAAAATGTTATTGGTAGTCGTAACACTATTTGATTATCTGCTTCAATCGTATCTAAGAACCTAACTTTTTGTTATATAAGTGCAACTATAATAACAACTGTGTGGGGGCAAGGTAGGAGTTCTCAGCAGGATACGGTGAAGGGGGATGACTTCGTATATATATATATATATATATATACTACTCAATGAAATAAATTGGTGGTGGTGCTGCCAGGCTGCGGTAGGAGGATGGTTGAGGGAGTGGGCAGTGTGGGCGAGGTGGGAATGGTAGGGAAAAAGTTTTATTAAAAAATTGGGGGTGGGTTATGGGATAGAGAATTTTTTTTTTTTATGAAAAATTATAATTTTTGAAAATAATAATTTAGTGATTGAGTATTAACTATTTAACATTGATTTAACGTTTTTGGCTTTTAAGAGACTAAAGTAGATTAGAAATTTAGAATGATTTTACTCAAAATCATATTTGCCCACCAAATTCATACTAATCATATTTTATATGGATGAATTGTAATCCCAATCTATTTAGATTCGATTCTTCCAATTTCCATCCAAATCAATCATTAAATATTCCTAGATTACTTCTCAGTTCTCTCTATTTCCTCTTTAATTTCTACTATTTTCCTCTCACAAACCAAAAAGAAAAAAATGTTAGTGGTTGATCCTAGCCGATGCATTTTCTTCATCTTAATTTCTTTGTCTTAAGAACTATAAGTTATAATAATCTAATTATTAATTGAAATACAAAAATTTGATTGACTCTTACAATTCTATCAATGCTATATAAATTAAAAGTAATTAACAACTTAAAATATTTAAAAGACATAAAATAATTTAATTTTTTTCAAAATTTAATTTGTGACAGATAAATTGAAATAAAGAAAATGACATATATTGGGTATGCTAACTAAATCTTCCACTCTGCAATCTTTCAATTATAGAAGGAACCATTTAATAAAATAGTTACGACTTACGCATATCTTTTCTTAGTAACCATATCTTTCATTAACTTGGTATAACCGGGCATTTGTTCAAGAGCTTCTATCAAAGGGACATTGATGGAAAGTTGTTTCAACATGTTGATAAAACGCCGGTATTTACCATCCTCGGTGTTTTTCACTAACTTTTGTGGGAATAGAGGTGGTGGTATAGGCATGGGGGTCACCTTTTGGGGTACCTCAGCTTCTTTCCCCGTTTTGTCTCCTAACTCACCACTAACCTCCACTACCTCATCATCCCCTCTTATCACCTTTTCTACACCAGACGGCATCGGTGGGTCAATGGTTTGCTTACCACCTCGAGTTGTGATTGTCATACAATGTCCATAATTTTTTGGATTTTGGACAGTGTTGCTAGGAAGAGTGACCAATTGGCGTGGGTTCACAGTCGAAGACAATTGGGCCAATTGCAACTCAAGACGCTTGATCGAGATTGCATGTGTATCAACTTTCTGCCCAATACACGCTAAGTCACTTCTCAACTCTTTAGTGGGCTCGTCACTAGCATTGAACCTCCTCATTATTTTCTGCAACATATCCTCAACTCGCGCCATACTATCTCCACCATCCTTAGGAGTAAATTCACGATTTTGAGGTGGAACATAGGTCCCACTCATATCATTTCTGTACCATAGTTACCCTGGTTGAAGTTGTTGTCGCGATTGTAATTCCCATCTCGGACATATTGACACTCTCGGTTGTAATTACCATAGTTCCGACCTTGGTTTCCTTGACCTTGGCGCCAATTCTCCTGATTGTAGCCTTGGGCGTTTGGTCGAAAACCCCCCGTTTGTTCATTTACCGCATAAGAGTCCTCCTCATAGTAATACTCATCAGTCGGCGGTGGTGGTTTAGACAAGTAGTTCACCGCATTTACCTTTTCTGCACCCCCAGTGACGTGTTTAACACCAACCCAAGCTCAGTTCTCATTTGAGACATTTTTTCACGAATCTCATTTGTGGCTGGATTGTGTGAGGATTGCACTGCAAAAGTGTTTCTCCCAGTATCTGACTTCCTAGTGCTCCAAGCTTTATTATTTCGGGAGATTTTCTCTAAATTCTCAGCAATCTCAGCATAAGGACACTCCCCATAAGAACCACCCACTATAGTATCCAATACTGCTTTATTATTATCATCTTGTCCCCGATAGAAGTACTCTTTCAGTGACTCATCATCGAGGAGGTGATTGGGGACACTTCTCAAGAACGAAGTGAACCTGTCCCAAGAACTACTGACTGATTCTCCTGGTAGTGCCACAAAGTTGTTCACCCTATCTTTGTGGTTTAGCTTCTTAGACACCGGGTAGTAACGTGCTAAGAACACATCCCTCAATTGATTCCAAGTGTAGATTGAGTTATAGGGGAGTTCTGTAAACCATATAGCAGTCTCTCCCGTCAGTGAGATAGGGAACACTCTTAATCCAATTACGTCCATGTTCAAATCAGGCCTCCCTACACAATTCTTACACACCGACCTCATTTTGGCGATGTGAGCATGTGGATCCTCAGAGGGTAGCCCCGAAAATAAACCTCTAGCGGTGAGCATTTGCATCAGACTACTAGTTACCACAAAAGTATGGCCATGTGGTAGGGGAGGCAAGACAAGTGGCCCGTCAGAGTCAGTAATATTATCATATCCCCTATAATACTCTTGAGGGCGTGGAGCGGGAGGTTGCCTCCGTATTTCACCTTCCCCACAATTTTCAGGTAATAATTAATCATGAGCTTCAACCGGTGGTGGAATTTCCGGGTTGAGCCCATCATCGAAAATACCTAGATTTTGGTTCATTCTACGTAGTGTACGCTCCAGTTTGGGGTCGGGTAAGAGTATGGGTTCTCCTCTACTCCGTGTACTTGGCATACACAGAAGTTAAATCTGCAAGAGACAAAAACAAAGAGAAAAAGTAAAATTAGGAAAATGTTGACTAAACATCGGTAATAAGCTTAAGGTTAATCTAAAAGCCACTTTCCCCAGCAGCGGCGCCAAAATTTGATACGCTCAAATTTACTTCTCGAAAAGAAGTATAAGCGGTCGTATCAAGTAAAGAACCCAACTATGAGGTTGGAGTCGATCCCACGAGGAAAATGATTTAGACTTAACTTTAACCTACTATTACTTCTATTTAGTCAAGTCCTTTCCAAAAACAAATAACAAAAAGGGGGGTTTAAAACAACAAATGTAATTAGCTATTTCGAAGTAAACAAATGACAAGTTCAAAGATTTGATTTTTATCAAGTAATGAGAGTAACTAGGGTTTAAGTATTCCCCACAGGTTCATAAATCAGTAATTCTAGCTATAACAATCCTTTCCTAATATCTTGCATGCAAAGTAGTAAGTTATGTATCCCTAATTCCTTAGTCCGGCAACTAGGAAATTTCACTCCGCACCTTGGACCATCTACGTGTGTATGCTTTACTAAACCTTACCTATACCTCATACTAAGCATCATAATCGATGTTTCGCTCAGTTGTTACTTTGCACCAATCGACACTAGCCTATTAGATAGTGTATACTAAATCAATGTTGATAATTCTTTTCTTATTATCTACCTCCTTGGTCCGGCAAGTAGCAACAAGGCGAGTTCTAACGCGTGCACTCGTTAAAAAGACTTCTAAACAAAATAATTATCAATACATGCAAGACACTATTCTAGAATTTTATTTTAGCTAGTTTTTATCTTGTTATTTACCCATGGTTCCCACAACCCTAGCTATGGATTTAGTTACCCATGTTAATAATCACACAATTCATATTAGTTTGATAAGAATTCATGTACTTACTTTGATGAGATTGAAGAAAACCCAGAAAATTACTTGAATTAATCAATAATCTTGCAATAAACGATTCCGCAAAATAGATTAATTTCCAAAATCTCAAGTTCACAAACTTAGAACAATAATACTGAAAAATACCCAAGAGTCTAACCCCAAAACCGAGATTTTTACAAGTATTTATAATAATAGAATCCTAACAAAAAAGGGAAATATATTTAAGGAAAATCTGCCCAAAAACCGCGTCTGAGTCGACGACCTGGATGACGAAACATCGAGGACACGACGGACCGTCGTGGTCCTCCGTCGTTCCATACTTAGCTTCTTTTCAAGATGGGTACTGGGCTACTTTCTGTTAAAGATAACGGATGTGAAGGACGGTCCGTCGTAGAGATGATGGTCCGTCGTAGAGATGACGGTCCGTCGAGAGCCTCCATAGCCCCACACTTGGTCAGAATTCCCCAATCTTCATTCAATATCTCTTCCTCCATACGACGATGGCCACCTACGGACCGTCGATGGCTCCGTAGGTAGTCACTTCTGCAGTTTCAGCCCAATTCTTCCATGTTTTCATTTTGGACAGATTTCCTGCAAACAAAGAGAAAAATACATTAAAACTAATACAAAAAGGCCTTAGACACACACAAAACTTAAGGAAAAAGCATTCAAAGTATCATGAAACCACGGTACATCAATGCCGCAACCAAAGACCCATACTCTTCAATGCCATCACTCTCAAAATTCATGATCACTGCCGCGAGTGCCCCAACACCTAGGAGCTCTTTGATTTTTAGCTCAAATGTACTCTCAACCCTGTAGGATATAGAAGATACCGTTTGGAGTTCACCACTTTGCTTCATGGACCTACAAATGTTGAATGTTGTTTCTTCATTATTTAACCTAATCTTCATATGCCCTTTCTCCATATCAACCAAGGTGTGACCAGTAGCAAGGAACGGCCTCCCAAGAGTAATAGGGACCTCAAAGTCCACCTCACAATCAAGAATCACAAAGTCAGCCAGAAATATAAACGACTCCACCTTCACGAGCACATCATGGAGTATCCCAATGGGCCTCTTCACTGTTCGATCGGCCATCAGTAACCGCATTGCAGTGGGTTTTGGGTCACCCAAACCCAACTTTTTATAAATGGAGAGAGTCATGAGGTTTATGCTTGCACGTAGATCACATAAAGTTTTAGCAAAGTATAATAACACGATGGTACATGGAATTGTGAAAGCTCCGAGATCTTTCTTCTTCTGCACAAGATACCTTGTAGCAATAACACTACAATGTTGCATTCAATCATCATCCTCAAAACTTATCGATATCTTCTTTGTAACCATATCCTTCATTAACTTTGCATGACCGCGCATTTGCTCCAAAGCTTCTATCAAAGGGACATTGATGGGAAGTTGTTTCAACATAGTGATAAAACGCCTGTATTTACCATTCTCATTCTTCTTCACCAATATCTAGGGAATAGTGGCGGTGGTCTAGGAATGTGAGCACTTTTTGGGGTACCTCTGCTTTTTTCACCGCTTTGTCCACCAATTCACCACTAGTTTCCACTACCTCTTCATCTTTTCTCATCTCAACTTCTACCATAGACGACATAGGTGGATCAATAGTTTGCTTACGTCCTCGAGTAGTGACTGTCATACAATGTCCATCATTTTTATGATTTTGAATTTTATTACTAGGAAGAATGATCGGTTGTCTTGGGTTCAATGTAGTAGACAATCGGGTCATCTGTAACTCAAGATGCTTAATTGAGACCGCATGTGCATCCACTTTTTACCCGATATTAGCCAAATCACCCCTCAATTCCTTGGCTTTCTCATCACTAGCATCGAACCTCCTCATCATTTTCTGCAACATATATTCAACTCGCGCCATACTACCTCCACCATCCCTAGGAGCAACTTCTCGATTTTGAGGTGGGATATAGGGCCCAATTCGATCATTTCTGTTACCATAATTACCCCGGTTGAAGTTATTGTCGCGGTTGTAGTTTCTATTTCAAACATAATGGCCCTCTGTATTGTAATTCCCATAGTTCCTACCATGATTTCAATGACCTTGGCGTCAATTCTTCTGATTGGAGCCTTGGGCCTTTGGTCGGAAACACCCCCCCCCCCCACCGTCTGATCATTCACTGAATAAGTATCCTCTTCATAATAGTAGTCATACACTGGCAGTGGTGGTTTAGTCAAGTAATTCACCGTATTTACCTTCTCTGCCCCTCCAGTGACATATTTCAATGCCAACCCAAGCTCAATTCTCATCTGAGTCATCTCTTAACGAATCTCATCTGAGGTCGGATTGTGTGTAGCTTGCACTGAAAAAGTGTTCCTCCCAGTCTCATAATTTCTAGTGCTCCAAGTCTTATTATTTCGAGAGATTTTATCCAACTTCTCTGCGATCTCTGCATATGTGCACTCACCATAAGAACCACTCACAATTGTATCAAGCATTGCTTTATTATTATCATCTTGTCTCCTATAGAAGTAATCTTTCAACGACTCATCATCAATGCGGTGGTTTTGGACAGTTTTCACGAATGCAGTAAATCTGTCCCAAGAGATACTCATCGACTCCCTAAGTAATGCCAAAAAGTTATTCACCCCATCTTTGTGGTTAATCTTTTTGGACACCGGGTAGTACCGTGCTAGGAACATATCCATCAATTGATCCCATGTATAGATAGAATTATAGTGCAACTCAGTAAACCATATCGCGACCTCTCCCTTCAATGATAGAGGGAACACTCACAACCCGATGACGTTCATGTCCAAGTCTGGCCTCCCCATACAGCTCTTGCACACCGAACTCAGTTTGGCGATGTGAGCATGTGGATCCACAGATGGTAGCCCTTAAAACAAACCCCTTGAGGTGCGCATCTGAATCAGACTACTAGTTACCATGAACATGGGACCCTGCGGTAGAGGAGGTAGAACAAAAGGCCCATCAGAATCAGTGATATTAAAGTTGTCCCTATAGAACTCTTGAGGGCGTGGGATGGGAGGTTGCATCCTCAAAGAATCATCAACTGGGTTTTCCACAACCACTTGGTTGTGAACATCAAACGGTGGAGGAGGTTGATGATTGATCCCATCACCTAGATTAGCTAGGATATATTGATTATTCATTCTTCGGAGTGTCCGATTAAGTTTAGGATCGAATGGAAGTGTTGGTTCTCCTCGGCTCCGTGTTCTTGGCATATACTAGAGCTAGACTTGAGAGAAACAGAAACAAAAGAAAAGAGTAAAATTAGGAAATTGCTGACTAAAATTCGGTAATGTTATTAAAGTTAATCTAAAAGCCACTTCCCCAAGTAGCGGTGGCAAAATTTGATACACTCAAATTACACATTATTAAAGAAGTATAAGCGGTCGTATCAAGTAAATAACTCAACTAGTAGGTTGGGGTCGATCCCACATGGAAAATAGTTCAGACTTAACTTCAATATACGATTACTTATACTTAGTCAAGTCCTTTCCGAAAACAGGTAATTAAAGGGGGGGTTGTGAAACAAAAGTATTGTAATATATCTAAATAGAACAAGTAACATGAGTAAATCTTTGGTGTTTATCAAGTATTGAGAGAAACTAGGATGTAAGTGTTCCCCATATGTTCATAACGTCGTATTCCTAGCTATAGCAATTCTTCCCTAGTGTTTTGCATGCAAAGTGATAAGTTAGGTATCTCTAAATCCTTGGTCCAGCATTTAGAGAATTTCACCCCGCACCTTGGTCCGGCTACGTGTGTCTAAGTTACTAACCCTTACCTTTACTTCATATTAATCATGGTATCCGATGTTTGGCTTAGTTGTTACTTCGCACCAATCGAGACTAGCCAATTAGATATTATCCCACTAAATCTATGTTAATAATTCTTTTCCTATTAACTATCCCCTTGGTCCGGCAAGTAGCAATAAGGTGAGTTCTAACGCGTCGTTAAAAAGACTTCTAAACGAAATAATTATCAATGCATGCAATAATCTATTTGAGAATTGTTATTTATCTAGGTTTACGTTGTTAATCACCCATGGTTTCCACAATCCTAGTTGTGGATTTAGTTAGACATGAATAGAATAACAAAATTCATAGTTGATAAAAAATAAATCATGAACTTACTTTGACAAATTTGAAGAAAATCCTGAAATTCAACTTGAAACCACAAAAATCACTTGAAACCCAAATCCGGAAATTTTAATTAATGTCAAAGTTACAAAAACAAATCTCCAAGAACAAAACTAAGAAAGTAGTAGTAGAATCCAACCCCAAAAATGAGGTTTTACACCCTATTTATAAAAAACATTTTCCTAAAATAAAAGGAGTTCAAATAAGGAAAGTTTTCCAAAAATGCGGCTTCAATCGACGACCCCCATAGACGGACCGTCGATGAAACGACGTTCTGTCGACTGCCTTCGTAAGTCCAGAATTAGCATCTTTTTTTATCCTTTACTTGGTATCTTCTCTGATTTAATTGACAGACCAACAGCACGGTCCGTCGATGCATCTACGGTCTATCGATGCCTTCCATCGTTCCATACTTACTTTTTCTTCAACTTCGGGTTCTGGGACATTCTCTGATTTGATCGACGATTCAACATGACAGTCCATCAATCCTTTCGTAGCCCCACACTTAGTCAGAATTCCCTGAGTTTCTTCAAGACTCCTGAACTTCCAGTCGACGGTCACCATCTACGGACCGTCGATGGAACGACGAACTGTCAATGGCCTTCCTGGGTCACCTCTACACTTAATTTCAGCAGCCTTCTGCGTTTTGGTTTTGGACACCTTTCCTGCAAAACAAAGATAAAACATATTAAAATTACTACAAAATGTCTCTAGATACACACCAATCTTAAAGAAAAAGCATTGAAATTACCGTGAAACCACGATACATCACATACTACTTAAGAGGACGGAAAAGAAGATTTTGTTGCTAATCACTTGACCTCCTCCTTAGCATCTGCCTCAACCCACAAACTACATATATTTTCTACAATAATGACTTATCATGATGACCTTTTACTTCTTTCATCCCAAGTAATTGTTTCTTTTTTCTTCTGTTAACTCCATATCTAACAACTTAAGAGCACAATTCACATAGCAATTTCCCCTTGAAATTCTCCTTCAATTCATTTATGTAGTCAATTGCACTTTGCCAATTCTATTTTCATGTATATAGAATGTTTTAGGTGTTGTTGTAACTTGTGATAATGAGTAAGATTCAACATCTTTCAAAGCTTATTTTTGTTGCAAAGTTTCTTTTAGTTTCCACCTGCCTAACATATGTCTTATTTTTGGATTGTTGTATATAGTGTGGATATAGTAAGAGCAGAGTTGATATGTTGAATATACGGCGCGTTAAAATGACATGATGAATGCATAGAGAGTGAAATTCCTTTTCGTATTTGTACAATAATTTGAAATTACTTTCTCTCTCTCTCTCTCTCTCTCTCTATATATATATATATATATATATATATATATATATATATATATATATATATATATATATATATATATATATATATATATATATATATATATATATATATATACATACATATATATATATATATATATCAAGCTAGATGAATTGTACATAATTATGTGGTAAAAATATTAAGAGCATTCTCTTCACGTTCCCAAAAATTATTGTTTTATCATCCCTATTTTAAATCTTTTTTTTGTCAACACTTTTAAAATAGAGTTCTTTCTCTTTTTTGTCTCCTTTTTCTCTTTCCAGAATTCTTTTCAGATGTAATTTTCTTCCTAATTTTCAATTCTTCTCTTTAATTTAATTTATTTATGAAAATCAGATATAACAAATTGTTTTTTCATGGATAGTTCTAAAAATCATCTTTATATATAATCTTGTTCTTGTCAAATTAATTGTTGAGTTTATTCAACCTTCTTTTGTTTTCTTTCTAAAATCCTTTTCATGTGTATACTTGAGTCTCTTCAAAATTTTCTTTTGTTCTCCTTAATTTACTCTTTCTATGCAAATCAGATATAACTCTCTATTTATCGATTGATCCTTCTAATATTTTTTTTAACATATAATTATGTAGCATTTCTTGCCCCATTAATTTTGAATTTCGTTATTTGTGGAACTAAAGTTTTTAAAACTTTTTTTGGCAAAAATTCAGGTAATAGTTTTTTGAAAATTTTGTTCTCAATGTCATGGGTAAGAAAGATTCTTGTATACGATCTTCGTAAAAAATCAGAATGTTGATTTTGATGAATACAACCCAATGTATACCAATGAATTTAAATCTCAATTTAAATTAGAGTATACAAGTTTATTAGGTAAATACAATTCACTGTATACACGATAAATACGAACTAATGTATGCATAGTGCAATTACTTTATACATAAACAAAATCACATTTTGAATTAATGAATAAATTTTATATATGTATCATATTAATCTCATTCTTGTATTCATTATCGTAATATGTATAATTGATGGTAATATTCTTATGTATACAATATGCTACAATTAAGGTATACATCAATAATATTTACACGTCTATTTTTATGAATATTATTTTGTGTATACATATGTAATCACAACCTTAATTATTGTATAATTTATGCATATTTATTATTACAGTTTCTAATAAAAACTTATTTAATATTATTTGATTAATTATTATCGATTATGTAATAATTAATATACGTTAAAGAATTAATAATACATTTCTTACTTTAAAAGTAGTCACAATCTTTTAATAAATATTTTAAAGAATTGTAAAAAATTCATTCCTTAAAAGTTGGTGTAACCTTTTTTTAATGGGTTAATTAATAAATGTATATATTTCACTTCTTAAAAGTAGGCAATCAATTTCTAATAAACTAACTATTGTCGATTGGTAAAAAATCAATAATAATAAAATTACTATCAAATATATCTTTATGTTTCTGTAAATTGCGTTACTATTTTTTTAAAAATACACGGTTAAATAAAGTTGAGTTTAATAATTTAAAGAAATTGAAAAAACTAACTTCCTTAATTATAGGAGTTATAAACAAGGAAGATACAATAGTCTCACATCTCCTTAATTAATGCGGGTTGGTTGGACATGATTCAAAGAAAAAAACTATAAAAACTTGGTTTTACATTTTTTAGGCCTCATTTGTTTCCATTAAGATTAAGACGTATGAATCTGAATACATATCTGAATATTAAGATGTGCATTAAGAACTAGATGTGTAAATCTGACTAAACATCTGAATATTAAGATGTTGTCTCTGAATCTGAACACTAAATTATTGAGACAGTTTGTTTTCAATATTTGAATGTGCATATGAAATTAAACGTTATATCAATAAAATATTATAAAAACCACATTTTAGTAAATAATTTTTTTAAAAAAATATAGAAAATGATATTTTGAACATTTTTATCATTACAATGTAATATGATTTATCTTTTAAGAAGTTAACATTAAGTTACATATTATTTCCACTCAAAAACTTTTAGAATCTAATATATAATGCAATGTAAAATATTGTATATAGTGTAGTAATTTAATGTTTATGAAAATATTTCTTTTATGATAGACATTTTTTATTATTATCGATCAAATAATTAATATTTTCATATTTTCTGAAACTTGAAACTGTGCTCAATATGATATCATGGAGTGCTTATCAATTCAAATATATTGATTAATTTATGAAAGCAAAAGGCATATATTAAGTT
Source organism: Solanum sitiens (assembly GCA_016801875.1). Taxonomy (NCBI): domain Eukaryota; kingdom Viridiplantae; phylum Streptophyta; class Magnoliopsida; order Solanales; family Solanaceae; genus Solanum; species Solanum sitiens. Next base: position 84,277 of record JABWTJ010001037.1, on the reverse strand, counting down.
AATAAGAATAAAGAAAATTATAACGGTAAGCATGTAATTAAATTAATTAAATAAGAAAATAATTTTTATGAGTTGTTGTGATATAGTTGAATTAAGATAGGAGTCTTATTTTTAAGTCTGAATGGTGTTAAGAGTGTGTTACATATCTGATTCATTCAGATGTATTCAGACTCATTAAGAGGTTTATAAGGAAATAATACAAACAAATTTAATGAACTGAATCTGAATAATTAAGATTCAGTCCTAAAAAACAAACACACTTAAAGCCGCGAATTTGAATGATTAAGATTCACATCCCCATTAAGTGCAAACAAATGAGGCCTTAGGCTAATACATGTTAATTTTGTTTTAGGCTATTAATTGCTAATTAATATTGGGCTATCTATTGCCAATTATATATAATAGTCGTATGTTTGTGTCAATTCCTCCTCAATTTTTGGAGATATTTAACTCTGTCCGGTTTGCTTCTACGAGTAATGACTAAAATAAACAGAGTTGGGAGTAATGACTAGAATGAAAAGTACAAATACTGATTTTGATGGTAAATTTTATATGGATAAATTTTAGAAATCACATAGTTTTATATGAAATAACAATCTATCCTCTTTGGTTTGTAATTACATTAATTTCTTAAAAAGTAACACAAATCGGATACGTTAATATGTAGCTCAGATATAGTAAAGAGTATGTCGGACACATTATAACATAAACCGGATACATAATATATAGCTCGGATACATTAAAAAACTAGCTCAGATACATTATAAAATAAATCAGATACATCATATGTAGCTCGGATACATTAAATACTGGTTCAGATTTATTAAAGAAATAAGGAATTTTAGAGATTTTTAGAAATAGAAGGAGATATTGAAAATAAGGAACACAAAAGACGTGTATTTCAGTAATTTTTCAAAAATATTGATGGATTAGGGCAGAAGCGATCCAGAATTACTCAATAAAGTTAAAAATTTATAAGTGATTGCTTAAAAGAAAATTAATTTAAAACATAAAATACACTTCTTATTTGATGTTTTCTGTCACACTTTTAAATATTTATTTGAAATTTTTACATTTAGTACTCAGTACACACATAGTTTTATGGAGATTGTTCTACAAAATTATAAAAATTTACATGTTATACACGTATGATGCACATATCATTTTTCAATTAGAAAAGAAATATTATAAATAGTCAATCATATTATTACAAAAAAAAGTTATTGGTAGTCGTAACACTATTTGATTATCCGCTTCAATCGTATCTAAGAACCTAATTTTTTGTTATATAAGTGCAACTATAATAACAACTGTGTGGGGGCAAGGTAGGAGTTCTCAGCAGGATACGGTGAAGGGGGATGACTTTATATATATATATATATTACTCAATGAAATAAATTGGTGGTGGTGCTGCCAGGCTGGGGTAGGAGGATGATTGAGGGAGTGGGCAGTGTGGGCGAGGTGGGAATGGTAGGGAAAATTTTTTATTAAAAAACTGGGGGTGGGGTATGGGATAGAGAAAATTATTTTTTTTATGAAAAATTATAATTTTTGAAAATAATAATTTCGTGATGGAGTATTAACTATTTAACATTGATTTAACGTTTTTGGCTTTTAAGAGACTAAAGTAGATTAGAAATTTAGAATCATTTTACTCAAAATCATATTTGCCCACCAAATTCATACTAATCATATTTTATATGGATGAATTGTAATCCCAATCTATTTAAATTCAATTCTTCCAATTTCCGTCCAAATCAATCATTAAACATTCCTAGATTACTTCTCAGTTCTCTATATTTCCTCTTTAATTTCTACTATTTTCCTCTCACAAACCAAAAAGAGAAAAATGTTAGTGGTTGCTCCTAGCCGATGCATTTTCTTCATCTTAATTTCGTTGTCTTAAGAACTATAAGTTATAATAACCTAATTATTAATTGAAATACAAGAATTTGATTGACTCTTACAATTCTATCAATGCTATATAAATTAAAAGTAATTAACAACTTAAAATATTTAAAAGACATAAAATAATTCAATATTTTTAAAATTTAATTTGTGACAGATAAATTGAAATAAAGAAAATGACATATATTGGGTATGCTAACAACATCTTCCACTCTGCAATCTTTCAATTAGAGAAGGAACCATTTAATAAAATAGTTACGACTTAGGCATAACTTTTGTTAAAAGTACCTTTTTTTTTTATACTTTAAAATACGGAAAAGTTGATAAATAATAAGAAATGAAGGGATTTAATAGATTACCAAAAGACACAAAAAGATGATGGTCAATTACTTCTCATTCAATTAAAAATTGATCCATTTCTATCATATTTATTTCATTAATTATATTTCAAGAGTTTAAAAAAAAACCTTCGTCTACTTATTTGCTTCACTTAATTAACATGCCTTTTAAGCTTCCTTAACCTAATCTCTAGACCATAAATATCTTCTTCTTTTTTAATTTTTGATTTACTTAAAGTTATCTTGGTATTAACAAAATATTATTTACTTTGGACTAATATTCTAAAGCAGTCTTTAGTAAACTTCCTATTATACAGATATGTATGAAGTATTTACACATGTATGTTTAAGTGTGCAAGTATAGAGAGAATAAACAAGAAAAAGAAAAGTAATTCCTTCTTTGATTTCTACTTTTTTTTTCTTCAAAAGAAACAAATTAAAGATGCTAATGGATCCTGATCAGCCTCCATAGTTTTGCAAGATTTTACTATCTAGAGAAATCGTCATGAATAAAATAGTAAGTTTTTCAATCTCTCTTTAATTTGTTCTTTTGGATTCTATTGATGTTTTGAGGAATTTATACATAGTATGAGTGAAATCATAGATTTCAAATTTTATTCAAATTTATGTAGTTAAATATTGTATTAGGTTCTTTTGCAGAAAATAAAAGACAACATTTTATTTGAAATTTATAAAGATCAAGTTGGAAAACAAGTTTAAAGTACTTTTCCAAGTTTGAAATTCAACTCCATGTTTGGACTTGGAAATATTATAATAAAAAACTAATGTTAAAATAAAGTAAGAACTGTTTTAAAGAAGATGAATAATTCTCATGGACAAACGAACTCGTAGATTGGTTTGAAAACATATTAGAAAAACACAGTAAAAAAATATTATTTTTTTTTTAAAAAAGGACATCTCATGTGTTAATGAGCCCTAATATTTTTTGTTCATTTGCTAATTTGATTTGTCAGCAAGTGTTATCTTGTTTCGTCAAAGATAACAAGAAAATGTTGAGTAAGATTTGTTGACACCCAATTTTAACCCTCCCCGATATAAATTAATTAACGAACTTCTTATTTTTAAAATGATTTAAAATGATTAGTTTTACGAAGCTCGAATTTTTTTCCGAGTATTTGAAGAAACCTTGATCGCTTTGTATAAGTTTTAATAATGAATATATTTATTGTTTTTTGCATAATTAGTTTATTTCATAAACATCGAAGATCGTCTCAAAAGATTTTATTTTTTTCTGTTTTAAGCGACTTTACTATTTAGTTCAGTCTTAAATAGTCTACATGTTTGAACTAATTATTTTATAATTAAATCAATTATTTTATTTCGTTACGATTAAGGAGCTTGTCAAATAAATTTATAATTAATTTATCTCATTTATTTATTTCGGATGAATTTGTCAAATAATTTTTAAATTTGACTAATCTTCTAATTTTCAGACAATTTCAGGCCTCCTCTTTTCCATCAGCCCAATTCAATTTCCCAAATATTTGAAATGTCCAGCCTAACCCCAATTCACTTCCTTTTTTTTTTCTAATTTAAACCAGCCCATTATCTTGCTTTTTAAGACCACATTTTCCATCCCCAATTGACCCATATCCAGCCCACCTTTTCCCTTAAGCCGGCCCACATCTTTCTTTTGCTCTTCCAAAAGAGCCCAAAAATTACCAGCAACAGAGTATAGCGATGCGGCTGCTTCACGGCGTCAAAGCGCAGCAACCGCATTGCGCGTGAGTGGCAAATCGGACCCTCCTACGCGCCTCACCTCACCTCACGCGAGAGCAAGCGGAGACAACGGTAAAGTCGCACATCAAGACAGACGGAAGTTACACGGTGCTATACGGAAAACAAAGTTTCACCCGTTTTCCTCTTCCTGGTACAGTTTCTCGTACGAACGTCTGCAATTCTAGAAGCCACGGCAGACGCGTTTTCGTCCTCTTAGGCGCGAGATTTCACCACATAGCTCGCAAGGACGATAAGGTCGATAATATCTGTTTGTCTCCTTTCCCATTTCATCTTTGTTTCAGACTCCACAGAGAAAGATGTTCGTCCCTTTTGGTGAAAGTCTTCAGAGGTTTGAATTCGAAATCGATGGGACTTTTGATCCGGATTTTCTTTTCATTTTCCCGCCCCAAGTGTGGAACCCTAATTCCCCACCTCTATAAGCTCGTTTCCTGTGTTTGTTAGAATGGGGAGGGGGGGGATTTTCTGTTTTTTTTTAGAATAGGTTTTGGTTGGATTTTCTTGATAATCAGAAACAGAGAAGCGAAGTTGGAAAGAAACCTCTTGGCTTCACTTGTTTAGAATTTTTGAATAAGAATACTAAAACGTTCATACAAATAGTAATATATATATATATATATATATATAAAGACAGTTCCAAGACGGAAAGAATCGGGTTCACGTTTCTTACTGCGTCTTTGAATCCATTTTCTCAACCCCGTCTTGAACTCTTGGTGTTGAAATCGCTGTCGTATCTCAGCTCGCCTTGTCCCAGCCGCTGCTCATAAAGAGGTAAACAACTCTCAACTCATTTATTCATGCAGCTTACAATGGATATTTGGACTTGAATCGTATTCCATGTGGTTTTCTGGTTGCTTTTTTTTGAAGCGTTTGAGTTGGTCTTCAACATCTTTCTCGTTTTTTCTCTAGAACCATTATCGTAGTTTTCATTTTCGAGATGATTTGATGTTTATTTTAAAGTTGTTTTCCCTGTTTACAGACCTCTAAATTCGTGGCATTGTATATGCTTCAGTTTTAGCTCGTTTCATTAATCAAACATGTTATCTCTCTTGTCTAGTTTTTGCTGAAATAATGTCCATATTGTTGTTATATGTTTGGAGGGTATCGAGTGCCTTATGCAGTGGTATATTTATTTTGCTTTGAATATAATTATATCTTAGAAATTGTGCTCTTTAAAAAACATGGCTTAATATCTTATTTAAATTAGTGCTGGCTTGGACCCCTTCAGTAGATTTAAAATATGATCGGATGTCACCTTTGATTAATCTTAATACTGTAAAAGCTTGTTTTGGTGTGTTTGTCTAGCCACTTTGGCTTTGATCAAGTTTTATAAACAAAATCTTAGCCAGGTAGTCATGTGTCCATTTTTAAAATTACTGCTATTGTTTCTAGTTAGTATATCTACGTTAAAGCTTGTGGTTTGAAGCACTTGTTAACGTAATATTATTTTTGTTAGTTCATGTTGCTGCTACCTTTCTTCTTCTTATTTATTAGTATTGTTCTATTATTTAAATTGTCCAATCACCTTGTTTCAGTTAATGGATTCGTATATATATTTTTTTGTACGGTTTGATTGTCCACGAAATTTATTAGCATTTATGTTTTTATAGCGTATTTGCTGCAATTCCTGATTCATTTCTTAATTAGTTGTAGTTGTTGTTTATTTACTAGTAGTTTGCTTGACTCTTTTTCCCCTTATTATTTGAGATGAGTAGTAAATTGTAGCCTTAAGCTTTATCTTTTAGCCTTTTTTTTTTTAACATGCCTTCGTGTGTGAAAATGTTGCTCAAAGTTACTTGTGAGTATTCTCGTCTATGCTTGCTCTATTTCTGTACTTAAAGTCGTGAAATATTTTTAAAATATCTCTTTAGTCACTGTTAGTCTTTAGTTATCGCTACCATTTGGTGTCCCGTCTTATTATGTGAAGTTAGTTTAATTTAAATGGAAGTTCATTAAATATCGCATTTTTTACTTTGTCTTTAGAACATTTTGGCTGAAACTTGCCATATACATTTGCCTTGTTTCTAGGGTTGTTGGTTGCATTATTTAGAGCTAAAGTATTATCTCTTATTAATTGCTATCTTATTTTGTTCTTTTCTGTGTTGGAACCGGCTTTCTCCCGAGTCTTTGGAGACTCTCTCCCTTGCATTTTGGAAGAGTAATAAAAACTCATACTTCTTTCTATCGGGTCACCCAATCCAAAATCGGCGCACATATCTCAAGGATTGAAGAATTCAAAAGAGGCTGGGAACTTGAAGGTTCTATACCAAAAAACCTCCTTTTTTTTATTTTTAGAATATTGTATTTCGTTATTTTTGGGCCTAAGCACTTTGCATTGTTATTATTTTGCTAGTTCAGGACATGTACAATCAAATGAGACTGAGGCCCAAAAAGGGAAATGGGCCAAGGGCCCAAAAAGACTAAATGGGTCGAAATACCGGTCCAGGCGGACAGAAAACCCGGATTTGGACCCAACCTTCTCCCTCTCCCTCCCTTTTTACTTTATCGTTTTATTTGCTTGATAACTATTTGCCGTTAGTTTAGGGTCGGAAATTCCAAATCCCCGCAAAATGCCATATTGTTTTATCGATTTAAAATTGAATTAAGTCCAAATGTATTTGAAAAGATAGTAAATTCCGCGAATCAATTTCACTTAGATAATAAGCTAAATACTTCTTTTTCAAATGAACTCTAAGTATTTTTTTATCTAAGCTTGAGTTACATCATTTATCCAAATATATTAGTTGTCGGATAACCGCAAGTAAGCGGACGTCTTAGGTTCTCTTAAACCTTCCTAAGACGTTAATAAGAATCCCCGAACCCTCCTTTAAAATTTTCAAACTGATTTTCTGTTTAAGTCTTTAAAAACTAAGTTTTTTCTTAATTTTTCTTAAAAAATTAAGTGGCGACTCTCATAAAGTCTAAAACATTAAAAATATTATTTTCTGATTATTTTCCAAAAACGTTAAAACAGAAATGGAGACTCTGCTGGGGATTTTAGGATTCTAAACTTAAAACTAACGTGTTTTGGCTATATGAGGTTAACTGTTTATCTGTTTATTTATGACCTTATTGAACTATTGCATTCATGGCATATCATAACTTCGTCAAACGTTGATTATTTTTATTTACCATTTAAAGGACGATTATGCGGGTTCACAGTCGTTCATTAACCAAATCTTTCTCGAGGCACCCTGACGAGTGTAGTTGGATACTTGATAGTCAACGATCGTTAACTGTCCCAGCCTAAGTAGTCCGCTTGGGTTATCCTTTCCACTGTAAATAAAATCCACTCCTAGTCAAACTAAGATAGAGCGAGACCAAATCCCAAAAAGTAGCGCACTAACTAAGATGACCCAACACCCAAGGAGTGTTGGGCCCATTAGAAAGATCGCCCTGAGTCCAAAGAGCCCACGACTCGATAGGACGATCATATTTATGTGTTATCTGAAGGATGTTTGCATGTTTTAAGAATTGCTATGTCCTGGGGTGGTGAAAGCTAACTAGTTATATGTTTGTGTAGATGTCGAGTCAGTTCCTCAGTTTCAATATCGTCACCAAGACACCAGACATTCTCCGCGTGTGGTGGGACAACCTCAAAGACAGTCAAAAGAGAGAAATTTCGATTCACTTGGGCCACTTACCTTCGATAATGGACTTCAAGGTTTGGCCCACGTTTATCGATGTTATCACTTGGTTCTGGGACGATAAGAAGATGGTTTTTCGATTTGGAGATGTCGAAATAACACTAACGCTAGAAGAGATAAAAGACTGTTCGGACTCCATCAGAACATGTGGTAAGAGGAAAAAATATCTAGATCATCACATCCTTCTACCGGATAGGCCGACTAGTAAGAAGTTGAAAGACATATTATTGTTAGTAAATGCGGACTGGTTGGGTATTCAAGATATACCATTAATGAGGATTTTTTGAAAGATGGGGGCACGACAACTATTTCAAATTATTTCCAAAAGAATTTCATAATCACAGTACTTGGAGACGAACTCAGACTATTGCATTCTCCGCATGCCTTTCAGGAACGATGGTGTTGATGAAGAAAAAAAAATTGGTACTCGGGTTGTGATGGTAGTAGACGCCATCTTCAGAGGGATTGGTGATGAAAAAGACAAAAAGAAGCACTGCAGTTTAGACCTGATCATTTTGGCCGACATTTATCGATCTCTGAGCTTGTGTAAGAACGGGTTCCCATTTTTCCAAGGTTGCAACATTTTGCTTCAATTGTGGATGACTGAACATCTCTGCAAAAGGGACGGCGCCCAGCCACAAGAGTTGGCCAAGCCAAGTCATACGAGTCCCCTTGATAATTACGAATTCTATCTAAGACTCAGCAGATTCCCAATTCATACCACCAGGGATGCGTGGGCGAGGGTATTTTATGATCTAAGAGAAAGGGACATACGGTGGATGTTGCCGAACTACATGCCAGAGAAGATAGCAGCGCAGGGGGACAAACTTCCCTTTTTGGTCCTTCCCGGCATCCGAGGATTGCGACCCTACAACCCAGCTAGGGTGATGCGGCAATTCGATAGAACACAAATCGCACCCGTCCAAGGGGATACTAGCTCTTTCATCGTTGATTACAACGGGTGCACTAAAATACCTTTCGCCAAGATCATCCTCCAAGAATGGACCGAACGTGTCAACATGAAGTGGGATATGACTAAAAACCGATATGAAGCTGGGTATGTCGATGAATACAAGACGTGATTGCAGAATGATCTGCGTGGCGTAGTGAACCCAACACCACGCGTGTGTCAAGAAATTGAAGACGTACAATTAAGGCTCCAGATCCACGCATATCATTTTTAGCAAGAATAAGACCAAAGGGAGCAGGAATTCCAACAAAGGGAGCAAGAGTACCAGTCTAGAGAGTTAGAAAGTCAGAGTGTTTTAGCTGTGATGTCACAAGAGCTGACCAATGCAAGGACCTGTTTGATGCATCTACATGCAACCCTGGATAAGCAGATCAACACTCTACGAGTCGCTCTGCCATCTTCCAAGGCTGTGTTCGCTGAGCCATACGTGTTAACAAGCAAGTGCATCATCCGCAAAGAGGTAGAGAAAGCCAGAGGAGGAGCAGGACCGTCAACCTTCTAATTCCCCTGCGTGGGATTGTTTTCTATTTGTATTCGCAATGCATTCCCTTTCCTTGAAAATGTACCCCTGTTTTGATTGAAATTATGTAATGAACGCTATGATTATAAGTGAAGTTTATTTTGGGGGGTGGAACAATATATTTTAAATGACGCAATATATCCTTCAGATCGCTAGGCCTACCCTTGGCACAAAAGGTCACATGCATAATTAGGACGCGATATATGTGTTTTAACTGTTTATGTGCTATGTTGCTTTGAATAAGGATATCGGAAACTCACTCCTTTCCAGAAATTTCCAAAAAATATACAAGTCACTACAACTGAAATGTCCGACCAAATTTTCTGAGTCTTGAGTTCCTCAATCAAAAACAAAATCTGTCTCCAAATCCTAAAACACTACTCTATCGTCTTAGGAAAGGCAGAATCACAGCTATGGACAAAGGAAAGAGTATCCAGACTGAACCAACTGAAGAAGATATGATCGACATATGGAAGCCGCGCGGAAAGAGCCTATATGACTTACTATTTCCTTCGGAGAACCCCAAGTTGGAGAACGTTGAAGAAAGTTATGAGGAAGCGCTTGCCCGCAAACTTTCTCTCGAGAGACGTCTGGCAAAAAGGGACCAGAAGATCACTCTCGAGGCATATGCACAAGAACACCGAACAAAAATGGAGGCCATTTCCTGCGCCCTCATTTTCGAGCACTATCGGGCTAGGCGTATGCTGAGGTCCATCCAAAGAGCATCATCCCAACAAGGATCAGGGGATCTCCGCAAGACGTGTGAGTGTCATCCCAACCAAAAAGGACATACGATTGAAGAATGCATAGAATTCAGGAACGCAGTCCGCCATTTGTTCGATATGGAAGGTACTTCAAATAGTTGAGGTGACGGCGTCATCGCATGTGATGAACCACGGCTTGACATACCAGTCACAGAGAAGACTATATGCTATCATTGCTCGTTCACGCCTTTTAAGAAAATGATGCTGGAAATCTATTCAGAGTTGGTTCAAAATGGGGTCCTCGCCTATTTCTACAAAGGCATGGACATGCGATATTCTCTTTGGTACGAAGTCCAGAAGCGTTGCCCCTATTGCAACACCGAAGACCATAGCATCGAAAAAGCACAGCATTCCGCCATGACTTGGAACATCTCATCAACATGGGAAAAATTTGAGTCGAGCTTGTTCCCCGTGGCTAATATGACGTTTGAGAAAAGAAATGACTGAGATGTAGTCATTATTTTATCTTTCAAGCTTTGTTGTCTTTCAATTTCCATGTAATCGTCCTGAATGAATGAATGAAAATCGATGTTTTATTTTATACTCGAACTACGTTGGGCCTCAATTCTCCTTGTGAGATACGTAGGCAGCCTTCCAAGGCCCGACCCCTATCTTTAAAAATTTTCATTCCCCCCTCCATGTTACAAGAAGATAAGAAGTCTAGATCAACGGACATCAAAGAGCAGCTGCAAGAAGATCGTAGCTCAACATGATTTAGCCTTTCTAAGACAGTGTCGAACTAAAAAATTAGCAAACTCATGCTTGTTAAAAAATCCATTTTCGTACTTACTCGTAGGTTGAAGATATCCTCAAACATAGCAACTTGTGTGTTTATCTGCTCTCTGTTTGATATTATGCATTTCTTATTCTGAATCTAAACTGACAAATCTGCCTTTGAGTTATTTTCCTTCTCAGGTACTTTGAGACTAATTTGTGTCGATTAAGCTAGCAGATCATCCCTATTTCACCAGATTAAAAGGTCCCGCAGATTCCTTTCCTAGACAAGATTCAGACAAAGGAAAAGCAACAATGGGAGACAACAATGAAGAAGTAAGTCTCACTGACGTTGTGGTGGCTCAACCCACCATAGAGGACCAGAACGAATTTATTATGCAACTGACGCAACAGATTGCGGAAATGAGAGTGGAAATGCAAAGGAGACAGGACCTGCCTCCGCCAGGTTTCGCTGCTGATGGGAGACCTCCTATCTACTTCCCTTCTTCAAACATGGATCAAGCTCATAATCAGCCATCTACACATTCTCAGAATCCTTTCATTATTGACCCGACTAACCAAAATCCCCAATATGCTTCCGCATCCTACCAAACTCCACCACCTCATCAAAACACCCATTTCCAAATGCCACCTCATCCTCAAAATAACCAGCATGAAACCGCTCCACCACCACAAAACCAAAGCCAAAATCCAAACCAGAACACTTTTAACCCCCAAACATCCCACAACCACTTAAATCAGAATACCAATCCTCAGACTTATCCACAGAATTACCAAACATCACAAAATGCCCAGAGTCCCTCCGTAGCTCTACCCTTACCTAAAAGAACCACTTTCCAGATTCTCGTCCCTATTGAGCACGACGTGCACAGTTCTGAGGTGGACCACTATGAGGAACATAAAAGAGAATGGAGGGCAAAGGAGGAAGCGAAAATGGATATATAGGAAGAAATCAGGAAGGCAATGAAAGAATTCCAAAGCATCCCCGACGCCGTTGGTATAAACTATGAGGATTTGTGCATTCACACAAATCTAGACCTTCCATAAGGGTTCAAGATTCTAAAATTTGATAATTTTGGAGGAGTAGGGAACCTTATGGCTCATCTGAGAGCCTACTGCGACCAGCTTGTTGGAGTTGGTAGGGATGAAGCTTTGTTGATGCGGCTCTTCAGCCGAAGTCTGTGTGGGGAGTCTCTCGAATGGTTCGCCTCCCACGAGACCAGGCAATGGCCCAGTTGGAACGCACTGGCAAAGGATTTCATTAATCGATTTGCTTACAACGTAGAAATCATTCTTGATCGATACTCTTTGGAGAAGATGAAGCAGAAACTCACTGAGATCTATAGAGAGTTTGCCTATACGTGGAGGAAGGAAGCCGCAAGAGTAAGACCGCCTATGTCTGAGAAAGAGATTGTCGAAGTGTTTGTACGGGTGCAAGAGCCCAAATATTATGACAAAATCATGTTGCTCGTTGGAGCAAAGTTTGCCGAGATAGTCAAGATTGGTGAGACTATCGATATAGGTTTGAAAATAGGAAAGATAGCCCGTGTAGCCGCGTTGCCCAAATCTTCAGGATCATTTAAAAAAAAGAGAGAGGACGTGGTTGTTGTCTCTTATGAGGGTAAGAAAAACCCAGAAGGTCATCATCCTCCCAAGGTCATTCTCGACCTTCTCAAAACTCCTACAAGGCTTGCTACATGCAAGCTAGTCATCCAAACAATCCTCCTCCAGTCTACCAAAATGCTACCCCTACCTACGAAAATACCCCCCCCCCCAAATTACCAAAATTCATCTCCTATTTACCAAAATCCTCCTTTACTTTACCAAATTCCATCTCCCCACTACCAAGGTGTTGCTCCTAACTGTGCTAGCGTGCAGTCGAGTTACAGATCACCCCCTCTTGTTTATCAAGTTCAAGCTCTACTATACCAAAATCCCCCTCCGAATTACCAAGATCCATCGCCAAACTACCAAACAAATCCCTATCCCAGAAATTAAGCTCCCCGTCCCAATAACAGAAGTTATCAATAGATGCCTCCTCCACAAGGCAGTTATGATCCATCTCGACCTAGATTCGAGAAGAAGCCTCCGAGAAACTTTACTGCGCTTGACAAAAGCCGAACAAACCTGTACGAGCGACTGGCTGCAGCCGGATATATCCACCCAATGGGGCCCATACATGTGGATAGCAGTTCTAAATTCTATAGGCCTGATCAAAGGTGTGCTTATCATTCCAACAGTATTGGACATGATACTGAGGACTATATCAACCTCAAGAACAAAATTCAAGACCTGATTGACCAAGAGGTGGTCTTTCTTCAACCAGCCGCGCTTAATGTCAACACCAACCCTTTGCCAAATTATGGAGGCGGCAATATTAATATGATAGAGAAAGATGATGATTGGGGCGTGACAAAAGTGATAACTCCAATCGTTCATGACGAGTTGGAAAGGTCTGTGGCTTTTTTGAGTATCATAGAGAAAAAAGAGTTCGTTATCTTGACACCCGCAAAGGTTGTTGCCTTGGTGCCATCAGAAACTCTTGTCAGGCAAAAATTTATGATTGAAACAGCTGCTGCTCAGGGTATGATCCGATGTGGGAGATGTTATACTTTCGAAGAGCTGGATCTTGGAGGGCAAAAGAAGGGTCATACTAAAAGGCCAATAAGCGAAGGCGAGTCAGTGGAATTTTGGAGAAAGATGCAGCCAAAGGATTAATCGATTGTTAAGCATTTGGAGAAGACTCCAGCCCAGATTTCCGTGTGGGCCCTGTTGATGAGCTCTCAGTTACACAGGCAGGCCTTGATGAAGGCTCTTGATGATACATATGTTCCCGTGGGCATGAGCAGCGATAATGTGGCAGCGATGATTAACCAAGTTATCCGAGGGCATCGTATTAGTTTCTGCGATGATGAGTTGCCCTTTGAAGGGAGGTCACACAATAAGGCATTGCACATCACTGTCGTATATCGCGAAAAGGTCATAAATCGCGTCTTGGTGGATGATGGATCTGGTCTGAACATTTGCCCGTTGTCGACACTGAGGTAGTTATAGTTCGACTTGGGAAAGCTGGAACAAAACCAAGTCAATGTAAGAGCCTTTGACGGAGTGCAGAGAGATACGTTGGTAGCAGTGAATCTGATCATCCAAATAGGTCCGGCAGAATTCAGCGCATAGTTTCAAGTCTTGGACATTGAAACCAGCTATAACCTTCTTCTTGGAAGGCCTTTCATCCATATGGCTGGAGCTGTGCCTTGTACACTGCATCAGATGATAAAAATCGTCTAGAAGGACAAATAGTTGGTTATTCAGGGCGAAGGGAGTCACTAAGGCAGACAACACCAATTATCGATGAAGTATCTCGAGGCACAAATTTTTACATGATGGAGCTGGTAAATGCCACCAGTGAGGACTTGGAACCACAGACTCCCATGTCTGCCGTGTAAAAGATGATAGCCATTGTGATGCTGCAGAATGGTTTTGAACCAGGTTTCGGAATGGGGAGAAATTCCCAAGGATTTATTGAGCCTATTCCGGTCCCCGTCAAAGGATCTAGATATGGTTTTGGGTACGTCCCCATAGATGATGATATGAAGGTGAAGAAGAAGAATGCTCAAGCATTGACTAAGACAATCCCTCATCTGTATCAATCATTCCCAGTCCGGGAGTATGCCGAGCAGGACAAACTTGGGAAAGGAATTTGTGGCCTCGTCGAAGAGATTGACGTTGTCATTGAGGACGAGGCCGAGCTGACAGGATTCCGCGATGTTGAGCCTGGGGAGATGCTGCAAAACTGGACCTCCACGCCAATTCTGATTCCTCGAACTCCTTGGTAGTAGGGCATCATTTTATGCATATTTAAATAGGTGGTGGTCCGTAAGAGGCCCGATATCCACCATTTTGCATTTTCCTTAATTGCTTGAATTTTAAAATTCCCCCTTAATGTGTGAAAAAGGCGACATGGCCCTTTGCCGTGGCCAAAGTTGCACTGTTTTTTTAAAATTTGAATGAAAGCCTCTATTATTGAATATTTGCTTATTTGCTATATTTTTACTTTCCTAACTTTGTTTATTTATGGTTCCAGTAATATAAGTTTTAAACCTGCTAATGTCATGTCATGTCACGAGCTGAACGAACAAAGTGAGGCAGGTGATGATGAGGTTGATGATTACGAAGAGTTAAATGAGGAATCAGAGTATGTTGCCGAGGAATTTCAACAGTTTGAAAATCAGCATAAACCGAATCTAGAGAAAACTGAAACTATAAATCTGGGATATCAGGAGTGTGTCAAAGAGGTTAAAATCAACATTCACTTGAATGAAACTCAAAGAAGGGGCCTGATTCATTTACTCACTGATTACATCGATGTGTTCGTCTGGGAAGTCAGCGATATGCTAAGGCTGAGTACCGATGTTGTGTCTCACAAATTACCAATTAATCTAGGGTTCAGTTCGATGAAGCAAAAGGCTCGGAAGTTCAAGTCCTAGTTGAGTTTAAAGATCAAAGAGGAGATCACCAAGCAAATTGAGTCTCGATTGGTGAAAGTGACGCAATACCCGACCTGGTTGGCCAATGTTGTTCCGGTCGCCAAAAAGGATGGAAAGATCAGGATTTGCGTCGACTAAAGAGATCTCAACAAAGCCATCCCTAAGGATAACTTTCTATTGCCGAACATTCATATTCTGATCGATAACTATGCTAAGCATGAAATGCAGTTGTTTGTGGATTATTTCGTAGGTTATCATCATATTCTAATGGACGAGGAAGATGTAGAAAAGACAACTTTTATTGCACCGTGGGGTGTATATCATTACACGGTGATGCCATTAGGCCTGAAGAATGCTGGTGCTACCTATATGAGGGCTATGAAGACCATATTTCATGATATTATTCATAAGGAGATCGAGGTGTATGGTGATGATGTCATAATCAAGTCCCGCGAGAGTTCGGACCACTTGACGTATTTGAAGAAGTTCTTTGATCATTTGCATCATTATAACTTGAAGTTAAATCCTGCCAAATGCGCTTTTCGAGTTCCAACCGGCAAATTATTGGGATTTATAGTCAGCAAAAGGGGTATTGAGCTCGATCCTTCCAAGATTAAAGCAATTCAAGAATTACCTCCGCCGAAGACGAGAAAAGAGGTGATGAGTTTCTTAGGGAGGTTGAACTACATCAGTCGATTCATCGCTCAGTCAACTGTGGTGTGTGAGCCTATCTTCAAGTTGTTGAAGAAAGATGCAGTGACAAAGTGGAATGAAGAATGTCAGACTGCTTTTAATGATATCAAGAACTATTTATACAATCCACCGGTATTGGTTCCTCCGCGAGAAGAGAGTCCTTTGTTGTTGAATTTGTCCGTCTTAGATAGTGCATTCGGATGCGTACTTGGTCAACACGACGACACATGAAAGAAAGAAAGAGCTATCTATTACATAAGAAAGAAGTTCACTCCATACGAGTCTCGCTACACTCTGTTAGAGAGAATGTGTTGTGCTTTGACTTGGCTTGCCCAGAAATTGAGACATTATTTGTCTTCTTATACTATATACCTTATTTCCAGGATGGACCCATTGAAGTACATTTTCCAGAAGGCAATGTCGACCGGAAAGTTCGCCAAATGGCAAATGTTGTTGAGTGAATTTGATATTGTGTATGTAACTCAGAAGGAGATAAAGGCACAGGCCTTGACTGATGATCTTGCAGAGAATCCTGTTGATGAAGAATACGAACCACTCAAGAATCATTTTCACAAGAAGAAGTATCATTTGTGGGTGACGATATTTCTGAAGCATATCCTGGTTGGAGGTTATTCTTTGATGGAGCGGCAAATCACCAAGGAAAAGGTATCGGAGCGGTCTTAGTGTCAGAATCTGGTCAACACTATCCCATGGCAGCTAAACTCTAGTTTAATTGCACGAACAACATGGATGAATATAAAGCTTATATTCTTGGTTTGAAAATGGATATTGACATGGATGTCCATGAGCTAATGGTTATTGGAGATTCAGATCTGTTGATTCATCAGGTTCAAGGAGAGTGGGCCGTGAAGAACCCAAAGATTATACCCTATGTGCAGTATGTGCAGAAGTTGTGCAAAAGATTTCATAAGATCGAGTTTAGACATACTCCTAGAATACAAAATGAGTTGGCCGGTGCCCTTGCCACCATCGCTTCGATGATAATACATCCAGATACTGATTATATTGATCCCCTGGATATAGAACTGAAAGAACATCCAATCCATTGTTCACATGTTGAAGCAGAACCAGACGGTTTGCCATGGTATTTTGATATAAAAAAGTATTTGGAGTCCGAGATTTATTCGAAAGATGCTACATCCAACCAAAAGAAGTCGATACGCCGTATGACTCTCAATTTCTTTCTAAGTGGAGAAACCCTTTATAGGAGGACTCCAGATTTGGGTCTCATCAAATGTGTCCATGCGGTTGAAGCTGCGAAGCTTATCGAAAAAATACATGCTCGATTTTGTGGCACGCATATGAATGGGCTCACTTTGCCGAGAAATATCCTTCGAACCAGTTATTTCTGGATGACTATGGAAAATGATTGCTGCAAGTTTGTGCAGAAATGTCATAAATGTCAAGTGCACGGTGATCTGATTCGAGTGCCGCCTCACGAACTTAATGGATGTCATCGGTCCGATAGAGCCAACCTTCTAATGGACACAGATTCATTTTGGTCTCCATTGATTATTTCACCAAGTGGGTGGAAGCAGCTTCATATAAGTCGGTAACCAAGAAAGTTGTAGCTGATTTTATTCGCAACAATCTGATATGCAGGTTTGGAGTACCAGAATCCATCATTACTGATAATGGTGGAAATCTCAACAGTCACTTGACAAAAGAAATATGTGAGAAATTTAAGATTACTCATCGAAACTCAACAGCTTATCGTCCTCAAATGAATGGAGTTGTAGAGGCCGCCAACAAGAACATCAAGAAGATCCTAAGGAAAATGATTGACAATCACCGAGGTTAGCATGAAATGTTGCCATATGCTTTGTTGGGTTACCAAACAACTGTCAGAACGTCGATTGGAGTCACTCCGTATTTGCTGGTATATGGTATGGAAGCAGTCATACCTGCTGAAGTCGAAATACCGTCCTTGAGAATCATCCAAGAAGCTGAGTTGAGTAATGCCGAATGGGTCAGCAAGCGGATTGATCGGTTAACCTTGATTGATGAAAAGATACTGGTTTCCGTTTGTCATGGTCAGTTGTATCGATAGAGAATGATTCGTTCTTTTTACAAAAGAGTAAGAGCTAGAATTTTTGAAATCGGTCAGTTGGTACTCAAACGCATTTTTCCTCACCAAGATAAGTACAAAGGAAAATTCGTGCCAAATTGGCAAGGACCCTACATGGTTCGTAAAGTACTATCTGGAGGTGCTTTGGTCCTGTCGGAGATGGACGGCACCACATTGCCAAAACTGATCAACTCAGATGCTGTCAAGAGATACTACGTGTGAGATTAGTTTGTATTTCTGTTATTTCCCTGTATTTGTTTGGTTTTCTTGTAATTGTTTTGTTTAAAATCTTATCCCCTCTGTAATTAACTACGTCTGACCTGAATTCTCAAGAATGAGATACGTAGGCGGCCTATGTCGGCCTCAGTCACCCCTTTATCCCCTTCAAATATTTCTTTGTATTTTGAACTACGTTCGACCTGAATTCTCAAGAATGAGATACGTAGGCGGCCTATGTCAGCCTCGGTCGGTTTTTTTAAAATTTCTTATTATTGTTACCTTTGAGGGGGAACTACGTTTGACCTGATTCCTGCCTCAACGGGATACATAGGCGCCACAAGGGTTCGGTCATATCTCCCGTAAGATTTTTACTCCTCTTTACAATAGAAACTGGGATAGAATTTTTGAGAGGGACTCAAAAATTCTCGAAAAAAAGATTTTTTTTTTCTTTTTCCTCAGCAAGTCAAGACTAAAGATACTTCAAAATTTTCAACTGGGACAGAATTTTCGGGAGGATCTCAAAAATTCCATGATTTACTCACCGACAATTGAAGATAAGTCGAAATTTGTAACTGGGACACATATTTTGAGGATGGCCTCAAAATTTCAACATGGTTTATCGACAATCTGGAGTGACTCTGAATACTCCCAAGCGAATAATCAGATAGACCTCAAAGCATTAGACACAAAGAAGTTTGCTAAGCCTGATGTGACATGATACTTGACAGTAACTTTTTCAAAATGCTACTTTTCAAAAAATTATTTTTCTTAAAATCTTATATTTGCATTTCATTTGTTTCGGCATAAAATATTTTATCTTATCTGTCAAGAGTCGGGGAATCAGAAAAAATAACCCAGAGATAGCATGACAGGGAGCAGATGATTGAAGAATTGACACATATCAGTTCATTTTAAAACTAACGATTTTTCTGTGAACGTAGGTCTATAGTCTTTCTCTGAAATCACCAGATTTATCCGATCGATGAATATGGAGTAGTCAAGGGGGGCAAAAACCTCCCCGAATTTACAAATTTTCTGTGGATGCGGGAATTATTTTATATTGATCATATCAAAGATTTGGGAATGTGAATGGTTTATTTCATTCAATTCTCAACAACATAAAGTCTATAAGGAGCGTCCAGCTAGGTTCAAAGATGAACCAAATGAAAATTTCGAAAAGGATAGTTTACGGTAGTGAATTTCGATTAAATTATGGTTCTTGTAGTTACTGTTTTAGGTTAATACCATGGTTGAATTGTGGATATAAATCTTGTATGAACAAAGTAGAGAAGGCTTGGTTTGAATTAATCTAGGTTCTTCTAGTCTATGGAGTTGTAACTTGTGATCTTGACGTTAGGTTAGTTGCTATAGAAAATGATCATGGTTAATGTCTATAGCTGCTGCCTATAACAAAATATGAGTATGAATTATATGTAATTGATACAATATGGGTCAAATCATGATAGGTTGAATAGGATTAACCTATGTAAACTTACCTTCCATGAACTTCTTATATGAAGCATGCTTGTGTCAACCTTAATGGCAATTGTAGTAGTGTCTCATCAAGACTATGATTTCATTATCTACTGCCTTAGAGTGATATGATTCATGAAATATGATCTATAATCCATATAAATGAAATTGGCTAATGATCTATGTTCTTCTACTTTCCTAGTATGTGATGTGTTGTATTATGTTATAGTATAATCTTGTAGCGACTTGTACATGGTATCTTATATGTTTAAAGTACATTTAGCTACTGCCATATATATGAATTATTGATAAACAAGGTGTATTGATCAATGAGGATCAAAGGTTGAGGAGTTGGTAAGAATGCTTATTTCCTCTACTCTTCTACTTCTCTATTCTTCTATAATAATGTTGATGAAGCCTTGTATAAAATTGTGTGGTATGGTCCACTTATGGTGGCGGTGTTTACTTTATTGTCATTATATAGGTGTTGACCATGGCTTTGAAGGCAAATTGATGAACCTATGAACATGTGCTTAAGATGATACTATGAGAAGCTTATGCCTACTTTCCTATTCTAGTTGTGATCTAGGTTGTATAGCTATTGTACAAGCATGTGTATATTCATGTTAGGGTAAAGTATAGATGCTGCCATTGATGTGTTAAAAGGGTTAATAATCCCTTACCTGTGTACCCCTATGTGAATGCATGAATAGCCAAAGCTAGGAGTCTTAAGTGTAATATGAAGTTGGCTTGTCTCCTATGTTATTGTGTGTTGTGTGGTCTGTGCTTGATGAAGTGTTATTATCTAAGAGGGTGTCTGCCTCAATGTGTTTTGATAGCCATTATGTGATCATGTTGACCAATGTACACACACTCTCACTTACATGCATGATACAAGTAGTATAGGTCATTGTGTCTTAATGAAAGGTAGTTCTCATATTCACTAGTGTCTAATACTATGCATATTAAGGTGATGTTTATGAAAGTATGATTTGTATTCCCTTACTAGGATGACTTGATAGGTGCACTAGTATGGGCAAGGGTGGACCTTGTCTATGCATTGCACATGTATACCTTGATAGGATAGTTCCTAGGTTTGGTCTCTATGTATATGAAAGATGAATATATGAACATGTTATGAATATGATGTATATGAAATGATGAAGTATGAATGTGCATAGTGTCTTATTAGGTATATGAAAGGATTGCTCATATAGTTATGCCTATAGACTCATGCATTGATATATGAACATGTGTGACATTATGGGTTATGTGAAAGGTTTGCTCACATCTATGTATATACTCATACACATGAATGATGATATAGTCAATAGAGGAGCCTTAAAAGGTGTGCTCAAGTGTATCCTAAACTAGATAGTGCTAATACATATGCTATGTCCAAGTGAAAGGATCTTCTCACATGATTTAGGTCGATGAACTTTCATCTATGACCTATGAGCTAAGCATATGAGGGGATGATTCTCCTAAGCCTATGTTTCTATAAATAAATTTCAATGAAGGATTTTTCAATAAAGGGAACTTAGCTTAGCACCGAGTGAACTTGTATATGAGTGTGTGTCCCTTTCCAATGTGGTAAGGTAGGTCTAATATAAATCTCATGGGGTGGATAGCCTCATGACCCAACATAGGGTGTAGAGTTGATATTTCCATGAATCCCCCAAGTTCCATAAACTATGTTGCCACCATAGGATACTAGCTAGTGGATCCACCTAGAAAGCTATGTTATGTTTGGTTCTACTTTGCCCGGTAGACCACCTTCATTCGGTGTGGGGTTTTATGACACTGGATTCCATGATTAGCACCCATGGTCTAAGTCGGTTAAGGCTATGGTTTCCCTAAAGTAAAATGAACAATGGAAGAACCCTAAATAGGATAACCTAAGGGTAGTTACTTAGTGTAGGTGGTTGTATGGGACTTCACCTATGCATTCCACAAGTGACTCTTGAGGAAGTCTTATGAAGGTGTTCTAATGCATGTTACTAAGTATATGTCCTTTATGTATGACATTGTAGTATTTGCCTATTTGTCATGAAGATGTGCATGATATGAGTCCCTATGCATGATGTTGATCTTGTTAACTATATGGTAAAGGTCTTACTTGACATAAATGAAGTTGTCTTCTCTTACTATGTTGATATATGATTCGGGTGTAAAGGCTTGTGGTCTAGTGATAGGTTTACTAAGTATGTGTGAGGTTATGGGGCCTTACATGTACATTGCACTAGTAGACTTAGATTGGGGGCATGAGTTATGTTTGATAAGGTTCTATGTGAAGTAAAATAAGTTTATGTGCATAATGACTAGGAGTTCATTGTAATGTCCTTATATTCTTGACTTAACTATGTCTATGTTGTACTATACTTCTATGATGATATGTTTTGACTTATGTTAGTTGTTTGTATGGTTTTCCTTGTGGTCTTAAGGTGATACATTGCACCAAGTATCCCTAAAGGATTTCTTGGAAGACTAATGAATTGAAAGGAAGAGTTCACTGTAAAGGAGGAGTTCACTGTTAAGAGATTAGAGTTCACTGTAATGTGACCTCAAATGGGACTTAAATTGTATAAGTGCTTTTCTATGATATTTGGCCTTTTATTGTGTTTCTATGAAGTATGAAAATGATATAAATGCTATTGCTTAAAGGTTTTATGAAGAT
Source organism: Solanum sitiens (assembly GCA_016801875.1). Taxonomy (NCBI): domain Eukaryota; kingdom Viridiplantae; phylum Streptophyta; class Magnoliopsida; order Solanales; family Solanaceae; genus Solanum; species Solanum sitiens. Next base: position 61,999 of record JABWTJ010001037.1, on the reverse strand, counting down.
TTACTCAAAATGGCATGAAGTATGATTTCAAAGAAAATGTCCCTTTCAAATTCATGTTTTTGCATGGTTGTCATACTTAGTACATTCTTGTGATAATCCCATTCTTCTCTACTTTTTACACAAAGTGTAGGTTATGGATGCTTAGAGGATGTCTCGAATGGTGAAGAGCTTGATAGATGATTCTCAAGCTCAATGAAAGGAATCCTTAAAGTTCAAGGATCTCCTAGTTATGTCTTTAATGTAAAGTCTTTACATATTGTATAGTTATGTAATGTGTCTTATGGGTCATGTCCCTAATGTACTCTAAAGTTATTGAGTCTAAGATGACAAAGAGACTTAAGGTCTATAAATGTATTATGGCTTATGTTTTATACATATATGAGTCGAAGTTTCTAGCATATGTTGGGCTATGAAAAGTTTTAAATTTTCCGCGAAATTTACTATGTTAATGCAATGAATGATAACTATGGGCTTGTATAAGACCTCCAAGAGGTCGAGTACGCCATGTTACTTCTAGGGGGATCCCCCGGTTGTGACAGAAATTGCATTCGGCTTTTATAGTAAAATCTGTTTATGGACTTATTAATTGACATACCAATTTAATAATTACTAATATATTTTAGGATAAGAATGACTTTTGAAAAGTTTATAGATATGCCAACTTGTATTTTGGTAATTATTATTAAATATATTTTAGGATAAAGTTATTAGTGTACGTTGTTAAGACATAACATAGAGCTGGGCTTTTATAGTTAAAATGTTATTGATTATAAGTTTATTAATTAGTATACCAAATTAAATATATATTCATATCTTTTAGACTAAGAATAGTTCATGAAAAAATTTAGAGATGTGTCACCTTGAATTTTGGCGATAAAGCTTAAATTATTTTATGATGAAGTTTCTAGATGTATATTGTTATGAGATCACAAATAGAGTTGACGAAAAGATCGATTACAAAAGGATTGTAAAAAGAACTCAATAATATTTCTGACGGAATATATTGAAGTGATAATGCGTCAAATCTTACACTATTTAACAACACATCATAAATGTTTAGTCTAATTCCATAAGAGGGAAGTGAACAATTATCTATAACTATTTCAATTACGAGCATTTATATTGACTTGTGCACCATATAATAATAGATAAGGATTTTATTGAATCAAGCTTCAATCACCGTGATAGAATTAGGTATAATATATTCATTACCGATAGATTACAAATTTACAATTTATATTCTTTGTATATGTAACATTTGAGTTAAGAATTCTATATTTTAAAATCCTTTTAGGGTGGAATCTGTCACGACCCAAAATCGAGCCGCGAGTGGCACCCACACTTATCCTACTATGTGAGCGAACCAACCAATCTAAAACCCCAACATATTGAACAAAATACAAAGCGGAAGACTTAAAACTCATTAACGAAATCAATTAAATAACTTCTAAAATTTATAACTCATTATCCCCAAAATCTGGAAGTCATCATCACAAGAACATCTATCCTCAAGTTACTAATCTAAAAGTATCTAAGAAGCTAAAATAAATAAAAGGCTAGTCCATGCCGGAAGTTCAAGGCATCAAGACTTGAAGAGAAGATCCAGTCCAAGCTAGAAGCATTAGCTCACCCTGAAATCCGGTGTAGTGAAGACTGGCTAGAATTGCTGTTGAGTTGAAGACGACGGTACGTTTGCTGCATTCCCCAAATAACAAAGAAAGAAACAACAAGTAGGGGGTCAGTACAAAACACAAGTACTGAGTAGGTATCATCGGCCAACTCAAAATAGAAAACAGTATATATCAGTTCATATCATAAATCAACTACAATACTCAACATGTAGCAACAAGTACTATAATCATCAATAAGTACTACCAAGTTCATCCATGAGGACTCAAGCCTCAATACCACACTCATTTGGGAAATTAGGTTCATTACATTGAGTATATAAACATCTCTCAAGATTCATTATCTTTCTTCCTCTTGTGTCGGTACGTGACACTCCGATCCCCTACTACTATGTGTCGGAACGTGACACTCCGATCCCCTAATTCTACGTGTCGGTTCGTGACACCCGATCCCTTAATACTATGTGTCGGAACGTGACACTCCGATCCCCTAATTCTATGTGTCGGAACGTGACACTCCGATCCCCTAATTCTACGTGTCGGTTCGTGACACCCGATCCACTAATACTATGTGTCGGAACGTGACACTCCGATCCCCTAATTCTATGTGTCGGAACGTGACACTCCGATCCCCTAATTCTATGTGTCGGTTCGTGACACCCGACCCACTAATACTATGTGTCGGAACGTGACACTCCGATCCCCTAATTCTAACAATTCATCAAGCCTTCTTTTATACCAAGGCATCACCAATAACAAGGTGAATTAGGGTTTCTTCAAGATTTTGGGTTCAAAGCTTCATTAAGCTTATTTTATCACAAACACATAATCACATTCATGAAAGCATAAGATTAAGCATATAGAAGGGTTTACAATACTACCAATACATATCATTCACTATTAAGAGTTTACTACGAATAGTATCAAAACCATAACCTACCTTCACCAAGGATTCTTGATCAAGCAAGCAATCTCTCAAAGCTTTTTGTTTCCTCTTTGGTTGTCTCTCTCTATCGATCGTTTCTTTCTCTCCTTGTTCTCTCTATTTTTCTTCTTCAAAACCCTCTCTCTTTTCCCTAATTAGCATATAATTAGGTATAAAAGATGAGGAATTAACCCACTAAGTAACTCAAGGTCATCTCCCTTACACCCCCAAGAATTTGAGTTATTAATATTAACCCACTAAATTTATAATTATAGCAGGAATAGTCCAAAACGCCCCTTTAAAACGTACCCAGAAATCCGACCCAGACTGGGATTACGCAACCTGTGACGGCCCGTCGTGCCTGCGACGGTCCGTCCTGCAGGTTCGTCACAACCTTCAGAGACTCAATTTCCTTGATGAGTCTGAGACGGTCCGTCGTGCCTACGACGGTCCGTCCTGCACTTCCGTCACGACGGACAGAGAATTGCTCTCAGTACCCAATTCTCAAGAGTTGAAGTGTTTTGAAACGGAAACTCACAACGGTCCGTCGTGTCTGTGACGGTCCGTCCTGCAGGTCCGTCACAGAGTTCAGAGAGTCGATTTCAGCACTCAAATATAAGAATTTCAAGTGTTTGGAATGAGACACCCTCGACGGTCCGTCGTGCCCATGACGGTCCGTCGTGGGATACGTCGCCTCAGACAGTTTTTCCAGAAATAAAATCTGCTTCTCAAAACGACTAAGTAGGTCGTTACAATATAATCATCTGTAGCAACATATGACTCAAATGTTGCTACATATAATCACATGTAGCAACATATGACTTAAATATTGCTACAGACGAATCATCTGTAGCAACATATGCCACACGTCGTGACGGACGAATGTTGCGATATACGCATCAGTTGTAGCAACATATGACTCAAATGTTGCTACATATAATCATATGTAGCAACATATGACTCAAATATTGATACATATAATCATATGTAGCAACATATGACTCGAATGTTGATACATATAATCACATGTAGTAATGTATGACTCGAATGTTGCAATATACGCATCAGCTGTAGCAACATATGACTCAAATGATGCTATATATAATCATCTGTAGCAACATTTGAGTCATATGTTGCTATGTATAATCACATGTAGCAACGTATAACTCGAATGTTGCGATATACGCATCAGCTGTAGCAACATATGACTCAAATGTTACTACATATAATCATTTGTAGCAACATATGACTCAAATGTTGCTACATATAATCACATGTAGCAACGTATGACTCGAATGTTGCGATATACGCATCAGCTGTAGCAACATATGACTCAAGTGTATCTACATATAATCATCTGTAGCAACATCTGACTCAAATGTTGCTACATATAATCATATGTAGCAACATATGACACATGTTGTGACGGACGAATATTGCGATATACGCATCATCTGTAGCAACATCTGACTCAAATTTTGCTACATATAATCATCTGTAGCAACTTACGGCTCAAATGTTGCTACATATAATCATCTGTAGCAACATATGGCTCAAATGTTGCTACATATAATCATAGTAGCAACATATGCGACAAATATTGCTACATATAATCATCTGTAGCAACATATGCCAAATGTTGTGACAGAAAAATTGATAAAATAAATAGTCTTTAATTACATTATCTTTAAGATAAAATAAAATAACATAATTGATAAATTAAAATTGTCTTTAATTACAAGCATAATGTCAAGGCTTTAAGCTCTGAGATATTATCCCATTAGCCCAAATAAATTGCATCCGTTCAATTAGATTGTCACATAACAATGAACTAGGTGGATGCAATTTTGTCCGACTAATCAAATGCTCAATGAATGCAATGGAATATGACCCGCACGCCGATCCACTTGCATTTTGTACCATAGATTCTATTCGACCGTTAAATTTCCATGGTTGAGTGAGCAACTTCTCTCGCAAATGATTCATTATTCCACTCTGCTTCAGTAATTTAGGCAGCAACTCGAAGACAGATTGTATGAGTGTGAAAAACTTGTCATGTTTCGTAACCACCAGGTTGCAGTCATAAACATTGATCAATCCCTCGTGCAAGAGAATCTCGAGAGTCACGAAATGGTTACCCGACGTGTTCATGACTGTCAAAATCCTTTTTGCATCAATCTAATCCATGCCTCCAGGAGTTGGCCTAATGCCCCTGACATAGTCAATCATATCATCATCCCATACAAAGTCATCTAGTAACTGCCTCATGCTTTTACCACCAGCGATTGTTGCCTCATCGCTCATTTGTTTATATCTATGTAGGAAGTTCATAGAGAAGTTGAGATCCAGGATTCTATCTCTGGGATCATAGCAGTCCGGGTATTTCCAATGCCTCTGACGCATGAGGTTAAGGATTTCGTCAATATACTGAAATAAAAAATAATATTAAATAGTTAGGAAGAGTAGTCACTGAAAAGACATAAGAAATAGTTAATTATATAAAAAGTAGGATTACCCAGTCTTCCCACCAAACTTCTAGGTTTGTCATGTTCCTGAAATCTTGACCGGTAAAAACTTGCATGCCATATTCCATTCGAATATCCTTTGCACTGGTCGCCTTAATTACTGCTTCTCTTTCAGCTACAGAGGGACGCCTATAAATATTCAACTTTTTATACTCCGTCACCACTTCCTCCATTACGGACCTTGGAATTTCTCCAAACATCTTCCTCTTTAAATTTTGCATTGCTTGGCAAATGATTCTTTTCTCCGCTTGGCCTTTGGAGTATATGCATGCCGCACATTCTTTGATAGAATGCCCTTCACACCCCTCTTGTTTTTTAATTCATTGACAACTTCACTCAATTTTTGTAGATACATGATAGAATCTTCATTATGTTTCTTACACTTCTCACAGAGAAAGCCATAACATCGTCTACAAGAGGTAGCCCCTTCGTGTTGTCCTGCACCAGCACCAGCAGCAGCACCAACACCAGCAGCAACAACAGCACCAACACCAGCACCATCATCAACACCAACACCATCACCATCATCATCAGCAGTACCATAAAAAACAACTAATTCATTAATGACTTCATTAGGAACTCTCTCTCTTTTGATGGTTGTTGCTCCAGCCAACACCATTTTAACTCTATCCACAACAGGATCAAATATGGTTTCAACCAACCCCAGAGTTATTAGATATGGCATTTGCAATTCCTCTTCTGTTGGGGTAATCCATGGATGGACAACCTAAAATTGTAAAAATGAGTCATCAGTAAGAATAATTTGTTGCTACAGATGAATTTCCTGTTGCAACATTTGTGTCACATGTTGCTACAGATAAATCATCTGTAGCAACATGTGTCACATGTTGCAACACATGACTCGTCTGTAGCAACATGTGACACAAATGTTGCTACAGATGAATTGTCTGTTGCTACATGTGTCACAAATATTGCTACAGATAAATACTCTGTAGCAATATGTGTCACATGTCGCAACACATGACTCGTCTGTAGCAACATTTGTGGCACATGTCGCAACAGACAATTCATCTGTAGCAACATTTGTAGCATATATCGCAACACATGATTCGTCTATAGCAATATTTGTGTCGCATGTAGCAACAGATGAATCATCTGTAGCAACATGTGACACAAATGTAGCAACATATGCCTGTAATATACTAATAATAACTTACTGCATCAAAAGGAGGGTTAAAAAGATCTGGAATATGCCCTTCTTTGGTAGTTTTTGTTCTTGCCATCAACCATCTCATCATCGTTGGGGATGATCTCTCTTCTGCTGTAATTACTTGATTGGTCAAATAAGGAATGGCTTCAAATGCCCAGACCTGTAAAAAAGGAAAACCTATCAATAATCAAATGTTGAATTATTACTTAATATAATATAAAAAGATTAAAAACATTCAGCTTTACCATGAAAGCCCATGGAAACCCAAACAAGTTACTGATCTTTTCTCCTAAAGGCTTCAATATGTAGTCGACAGTTAGATGAAAGCTCTCATGACCCCACGGGTAGCTCTTGAAAGCTTCAATATCCTGACAGAAATTGACATACTTTAAAAGTATGTTGTTGCCCGAATCCTTCGGCAAAAGAATATTATGTGTAAACCAAAGTAAACACAATGACTCCTTGTGCTTCATTGGTGTATCCTCCCGTTCCAACAAACTTATCAGAATTTTTAAAGCTTTTGCCAACAAGGGACATCAAGTCCTGCTCTTCAGTTCGCAGTGACTGTTGTCCTGCTTTTGCTACTTCTTTAACTATTTTCTTTCTTCGTGATTCTGTTTTAACAATGTATTCAGGGATGGGCTCAACAGGAGTATGACATTTTAGCCCTGTAACTATGACAAACTCTCTTATGCCAAAGAAAACTGGCATGCCACAATAATTAATTAGAATCTCATCCTTCTTATTGGAATTTTAAAAAATGAACCTTCTTTCAGAAATTCATACACGATGGTCATTTGAAAACGTGGAAGTGGATCAATGGGTAAATCAAGAAAATGATCAAAACAGCTATTTCTGAAAAAATCTTCCAATTGATTTCTCCTGAGGATATCCCTCAATTTGACGAAAGGTCTTCCCATGACTGACCTAATGATGCTGTCACCATTAGCATCAAGCTGTAGATGCACAGGGAAAGTGTCTGCATTGATGATTTTAATACCATCATCACCATTAGCATTGAACTCTTCATGAAGTTCTTGTTCTTCTTCATAAACTTCATTTATTTTTTCTTGTTGTGCCACAACTACTACTTCTGTATTTTCCCCTTCTTCTTCCTGAACTTCATTTATTTTCCCTTATTCCTCAATTCCTTCTTGTTTTCCATCTTCTTCCTTCACTACTTGTCTTTGTTCATATTTCTTTTGACAAAATTCTACTTCTGCTTGAGAAGAAGAAACTGCTTCAGTTGTAAGATTTTCTAAAAGTGTAGTATTTTCGTTCCTCTTCCTAGGAATTTTAGACCTAGCCTTCTTCTGGATCTTTGTTTGGTCAGATGTATCAATATCAAGTTTTCTTTTGACAGGAGCCATGATATTTGTATCTGCAATCACAAAAGTAAAATATTTGAAAGCCACACACACATGAGCTACAACCACAAGTCAAAATAGGGCAATAAGCAGATAAAACCCTAATTAAATATTACCTGATAAGATATATATCAACGATAAAGTAGAAATTTTAAGGACAACACAACACCGCCTTTGCTGTAGAAGATGATCTGTGAAAGAAGGAAGAGAAGAAGAGCAAGAGAAGAGAAGGATCGGAGAAGTGTACTGTACTGTACTGGCAAAGGGAGAGGAGAATTTAAATAAATCTTGGAATACGAAATGACACATTTATAGAAGAGAGGAGAGATGAGAGAGGAGAGATGAGAGAGGAGAGAGGGGAGAGGAGAGGAGCGAGGGAAAATGAAAATTATTAAAGCCGTTTAATTTTTTTTTTTAATTAGGACAATTCAAACTGTGACATATGTTGCCACATATATACGATCCGTTGCCACATATAATTTTGTCGTGTTTATTACTACAGAAATTACATATGTTGCGACGCATATACTATCTATTGCTACAGATGATTCGCTCTGTTACCACATATAATTTTGATCCTTTCCATCATAATTGACATTTGTTTAAACAAAATCGAAATAATCATAAAAAACATTTTAATACATAACCACCTATCTAATCAATGGTTGTAAACAAAACATTTTCATCGATCTTAGCATTTTTTTTTAGTTCTACGCATAACATTTTCATCGATCTTAGCTTTTTTTTTAGTTCTACGCATCTCTGAGTCTTCATTGTCACTAACATAACCATTTCGAGCCTTTACAATCCCATAATTCCATAGGAGCGAAGCATATCTCAAGCGAAGGGTGTTAGCACTAATTCCACATGATGGTACTTGTAATCCATCACTCAAATACTCAGCGTATGCAGCAACAAAAATTTCACAATCTTTGCATGGTATATCATCAATCAGAAAATATAATAACATTACATTTCGATAGTCGAAAGACAGAATAATATTGTGATACTTACAGACTACTGCTTTCTTGTTGGGCAATACCAGTAACATGACTGACTTCGAATGGGTGAGATTTGTTCTTTCCTTGGTAACATTTAAGAACTGACCAGTTGGTTCACTCATTTTGCTCAAAAAATCCACTCAACTCAAGGTACTTTGGCAACATTGTAGCCATCTTTTGAATCTCGGAGGATAGTTTTCTATTAGACCTATTTGACGACATGGAATCATACACTTTTATGCATCGTTCCTTCAATGCAACGACTGCCAAGACCCAATGGAATTCCCCATTACTATTTACAGGGACATAAACATCATCCGTCAAGTGCCAAGGCATTCCAGAAGGTATAGCATACCCTTTCATTATGTCAATGATTTTATCCTCATATTCACTAGAATTTTCAATGTATGTTTTGAAAAAACAACTAGTAGTGGTATATTGATATTTAGACTGAATCTTTTGCTTCGACTTCTTACGCAAATAGTAAAATATGACATCCACATACTGCACACATGCATCAAACAAGTGTATCAATTTAATTGTATATATTCATGTACTAAACAATACATATAAAAGTGGGCATGGATTTACCTCATCATTCCAGCACCTATTGGGTTGAGACATTACGTAGAACCAGTTCTTATTTATTGGAAATGCAACTACTAAATCAAGTTGGTCAAATTCAAGTTTTGAGCAATTGGCTAAGTAGTGATCCTCCTTGTTTCCTCTGCAATTGTGTAATCATTATAAGTCATTATTTATTGGACAACAAGAAGAAATTCTAAAATAGTTGAACGACCTTACTTTACTTACTTTTTTGCATGATGCTTATAAAGACCCTCGTTTATCCATTGCGAGAAGGATGACATTAGTTCAGTTGGACCCTCGCCGTCAATGTTAAAACCTTCAAATGGATATTGTCGCTTCACATCACAACTGACAACTTCGACTTTCTTCCCTTTCTTTTTCGCTTTTTCTTTTTCTTTCTGCTTCACCTTCTCCTTCTCCTTCTCCTTCTCCTTCTCCATCTCCTTTGCCTTCTTCTTCTTCTCCTTCTCCTTCTCCTTCTCCTTCTCCTTCTCCATCTCCTTCTCCTTCTTTACCTTCTTCTTCTTCTCCTTCTCCTTCTCCTGTTTTGCCTTCTTCTCCTTCTCCTTCTCTTCATTTGCCTTCTTCTCCCTCTCCTTCTCCTCCTTTGCATCTCCTTCTCCTTCTCCTTCTCCTGTTTTGCCATCTTCTCCTTCTCCTTCTCCTCCTTTGCCTTCTTCTCCTTTTCCTTCTCCTCCTTCTCCTTCTCTTCCTTTGCCTTCTTCTCCTTTTTTTTCTTCTCAATAATCATAGAAAGTGTTTGAGAAATAGATTTTTTCAACCTCCTACATTTCAAAGGCTGTGAAGTCTTCTTGGATCTTTGCACATCAATATTATGAGACATTTCCTTAAAAATATCAGTGAGATTTTTAACACGACTAATAAAATAATTATGTTGCTGGTCACATTCTTCGCATAGACAAAAAGAGCATTTCATGTCAGAAGATTGAGTTGTTGTCATGGATGAAGCTTCTTGTATCATTTCATCTACAAGGTAAATAAAAAATATTGAGATTTTACAATTCAATATGTTGCCACATATATACCTGCTGTTGCGCAACATATACATCTTATGTAGCAATAGATGCATCATATGTTGACACATCTGTACAGATTATTGCAACATTTGAATCTTATGTGGCAACAGATGACCAACATATCAATTTTACAATTCATTATAAAATAATAATAGCAGTATGTTGCAACCGACGGATAGTCTGTTGCGATAAATTAACATTATGTTGCAACATATGTACCTGCTGTTGCGAAACATATACCTCTTATGTAGCAACAGATGCATCATATGTTGACACATCTGTACAGATTATTGCAACATTTGAATCTTATGTGGCAACAGATGACCAACATATCACTAAAATGTGGCAACATACGCTAAATATATTTTGGACGCCTGAACAGTGTAAACAATACTATATTTTTAAAATCATATCAACAAAATGGCCAAAAAAAAGAACAACAACAGCAACAAAAAATGACTTTTCACTGAATGATAACAATACATATATATTTCCTCAAAATAAGGATTTTTTGAGTTGGCTGATCTTTTTTCAAAAATGATAAATAATATACACCATTAAGTCGATTATTCATTTTTTACACCTACAGAACATTTTATTGTTCATTAATCCAAGAAAAAAACTTCGAAAATCGTAAAGTATTTCAAAAAAATAACTTACCCATTTCTAGTCGAACACGATTACAGTTCAAAAAGATGAGAGAGTAATGGAGGACTGGAGAGGAAGAGTAACAACTGCAGGGGAAGAGTAACGACGGATTTTCGAATTTCTAAGGAAGAAAATGAATAATCACCCAAGGGAGGAAGAAAAGAAGAGAGAGAAGAGAGGAGGGAAGATGAAAATATTTTTCTTTTTAAATGATTTTGTTTGAATTATAAAAGTGTGTTTTTTTGTATTTTATATTAAATGATTGTGTTTGAATTATAAAAGTATTTTATTTGTATTTTATAAAAGATTAGAAAGTTTTGAAAATGTTAATTTGATCCCATAATTAGTTAATTACATTTTAAAGAGGATTTAACTGACTCTTGGTCAATCTGTCACCAAAAATAAAAACGAGACTTATTTGATACCTTTCCCTTAATTTTCTCTAGTAAAATTATACAAAGAATTGAAGTAATTTTTTCACAAGTTAAATATGAAAATGATATATAACGAAACAAAACTTGAAGAATGATTAAATGATGATTCATAATTTAGTTGATGTGAGATGTGAAAAGCGAAACCCTAGCAATAGGAAGAAGGAAAATGAATAGGTGATAGAAATTAGAAAGCGGCGGAGTCCGGTTGAGATATTATCAATCATACCTTGTCTGCCATGGAATCTTTGTGTGCAAACTATGCTTCTTCAGATGAAGAGGAACAAGTAACGCTTCCTCCCCAAAAATCAACTTCTTCTTTCCTTTCACTTCCCCCACCAAAATCCCATGATCAACAACTGCGCCCACCTAATGTTGGAATTACCACATCTTCTTCCCTTTTCTCTGTCCTTCCACCTCCAAAGACCACCATGGAAGATCCTCCACTCCTCCTCAATTCCTCAGATCCTAAACCCAAAAGGGTTGTTCAATTTAAGCCTCCTGTCAACCCTTTTTCTCTGAAGTCTTATAGTCTGGATGAAGATGATGAAGATGAGGATGAAAAGGAAAAACAAAGAAAAAGGTCTCAATCTTTTGCTCAAACATCTTCAGTTAAATCATTTTTGTCCACAATTCCTGCTCCAAAAAACTCTACTACTTTGGGTGTTTTGGGTTCCGGCTCCGGAAGAAGATCCACCATCCAAGCAGACGTCCCTGTTCCTAATCCGGTTAGCTCGAATGAAGTTCTAGTTAATTCCAATACAGAGTACAGTGAGAGCCAGCAGATTGATGGGTCGTTTGGGGGTGTAATGGGAGGTTCTGATGGTCCCTCACAACATAATGCTGTTGCAGGTGATTGGAATGCACAGGGTTATGTAAACCATGAAGGGTATGCTGGCTATGATAATGATGGGGCTAGTGAACATTCTCATGCGGCTCCACCAAATGTGAATTATGTTGACTATGACAGTAATTATGTCACTTATACTGGTTATGAGCAGTATGGTCATAATTGGACTGATGGGTCTAGTGCAACAGAAGCATCAACAATTACTGATACGGCTGAAGTTATATTTAGATTGCCTGGGAAGAGAGGCAGGAGTGATGCTGCACAGAATATTGTTGAGGTGAACCAGGATGAGTTGATGAAGAATCGGCCGAGGGAAGACCAAAGCAGGCTCACTGGGATTGCCTTTGGGCCATCTTACCAGGTACACTTTAACTATGTCTATGAAGTTACTTGTTCTTCAACTAAATTGTGAGAGGCTTAAAGTTTAATTATAGTTGATTTTTAGCACTGCGTATTAATTTTGAGTATTTGGACACTATTGTGAATGTCGTCTTTGTTATTTGGTTCTGTTTCTTGCTCTCTGTCTCTGCTAAGTTTGGATTTTTTAATATCCAAATTGGTCATGATGCTTTCTGCTTACTTTAAGCAGGATAAATGAATCTCAGAGATTTAGATAACTTATAGCATTGTGAGATATAGTTTTCTTGTTCCGTCAAGTGTTATTATGCATGTTTCTAGTTAATTTTTCCTTTAAGAGAAAAACCTTGTATTCTAGCTTCTAGTCCTTGAGATTAAAAAGTTGGCAAATGATGTTCCAGTGGGAGGATTGAGATTTTCTCTTGTAGTTTAGATACCTGCTCTTGCTTCTTGCACGATGCTCTAATTCATTTATCTTGTTGGTGTGTTCACGCACTAGCAAAAAGGGATTTGTTAATTATATAGTTAAGTTAAGTTGATTTGAACATGAATACTTATGCATTTTCCTCTGGCATTGTTTGGTCAAAGTATTTCGTTTCTAGTGTTACTACTGATTTGACGCGGAGTTGGGTCAAAATGCCCTAAAATTGAACAAAAACGCCCCTGCTGATGGTTTGGTCCTAATATGCCCCTATTGTTACTTTTGGGTCAAAAATACCCTTTTCCAACAAATTATTCTTTTTTAACACATTCTTTTCCTAATAAAATATTATTTTTATTCAACTGATATGCTCAAGATACACCTCACTTTTGATGTAATGCAGTTGTATGCAATTATAGTAATCCAACTAGGTTAGGGTCGAATTATAGAACTAATACTCTAAAGATACACCTCACTTTTGATGTAACATGGTCGTATGCAATCATAGTTATCCAGCTAGGTTAGGGTTGAATCCACATGGAATATTGGGAAACTCCTCCATGTTTATATATCAGTATGATTACTCAACTTATAGCTGGTGTAACAGTTGTAGAGATTGATTGTAGTTACTTAAGTTATAACTTATAAAACAGAAAGTAAATATGCTGAAAGTCTGCAAGTATGCTTGCAATTTCTCCCAACAATGGATTGTTTTCTCCTTTCGATAACCATGCAATACATGCCCTTGGGGTTACAGATATGCACTCACTCTCTTTCGAGTTCATGAACAATTTATCTACCTATGATGGTTCTGCAACTATATGAATTATTGATAGTAAGAATGACCGATTATGCTTAAGTAGATTCAATTATATCTAATGTAAATCTATTAAACAAGGTTAACGCCTTGAGTTCATGCAAATCTTCCTATACCAAATCCTAACCACTCTTTCAAGTCTGTAGATTAAGATATTATGTTGTAGGTTAGTATTTGCAACCACTATTCCGTTTAATTAAGCACGAAAAGAAGTTTGATATCTAACCACCCTAGTAGTATGTGATTTCCAGTAAGCCTTATGAACTACACAATCTCATTGTGTTTCACAACCTCAGTAGAGGATATGAATACCAGATTTAGCTACTCATACTAATAAAGAAATAAGAAGAATAAGGATTTAAAAAAGGTTGAAAGCTTGAATGAAGTTGAAGGCTTTATTCAAGAACTATAAAAACTGTAAACTTTGGATGAGAAGAACTACTACAATTAAATATTAAAAAATCTTGACTACTACTATTCTCGCCTCTTCTTTTACAATTGAAGCCAATATACCTATTTATAATTATCCAAGAAAGTAGAAATCTAAACAAATAACGTAAGTTTCACCAATAGACTTCTGGGACGACCATCTCCACGACCATCACCTGTTTTATGGGCCGTGGACTCAATGATTGCCCATTAGGTTTTCCTGGAGTCGTGTTGTGTTTTATTTTGTGGCTGTGCTTTGGTTTCACGAGCACTCATGTACTCTTCCACTGTTGTCACACTTCTATTCACCTCTTTGTATATACTTTTTTTGAATTTATGTAATTGTCATAAAGTCTTTTCTTCTCAAGCACCAACAGGAGCCTTTTTTATGGCACTGTAGACTGTACATAACGCGGAGATCAATTTTTCTCTCATTAAAAGTTTTCATGAACTTATTAATAAAAACAGTCTCTGCGATAGATCTTCCAAGCATGGGATTTAACCTTGTTTTCTTTTCTATTATACTTGTTATTTCCTAACCTATACTCTTTATCACTTTTTTCTCAGAAAGTTTCCATGCATGTCTCATAAGCTTCAAAGAGATGGCAGTAAGCTCTTTGAATATCTCCTCTATTCTTGATATTCTAACCACTTTTTCGACATTCGTACACATCAATTTTGCAATGAATAGCTTGGTTAGCTATACAATTGCCTCTTTGAGGCACTTGTAAACCTCTACAGGGATATTATTTGAACCACAAGTTTTTTTTCTAATCCTCAAATTTTTGGCATACTTTGTGTCACTAAGTGGGCATTTGGCCATCAGATCCCCCCCGCCCCCCCCCAATTTGTTTGGATTTTCCAAGGTTGGAGTTGGAGTTGTGTTTGACCATACTTTTTGTAGTAGTTATTTGGATTTTGGATGTACTTTTTAAAAAACATGAAATATATTTTAAATGAGGTTAGTTATTAATATAAGAAAATTAGGAGGTTTAACCAAGGCTTATATCATGGGTCTTTTCAAAATGCTCTCAGGCACTAATACCGAGATTTTAACTTGAAGGTCCTGCTGACCTTTAGGAAACCCTTTTTCGGTGAACTTAATCTGCCGGAATTCCCCCTTCTCGCCCTCCTCCTTTCTTTCCCAGCTCCTTTTCCTCTACCCTTCATCCATGGATAACATGATTTATTTTAGATTAGGGGGGAAATCATATGATTTGACAGAAACCAGAGCATCTTCAGATATTTGGTACGAATGGGTGGAGAATGCAAAGCCTTTTGTGAGAAGAATGAAGATTAGTAGGGGCACACTAATGTGGCTTTGTAACAGATTTAGGGAAGCCCTCAGTCATTAAAGGGAAGTCTTTTAAGACTTGGAAATGCAAAGATATTTCTATCAACATTTATTGCAGCTTGAAGTTGAATAAATTTGGTAGGTTCTTCTCTGTTATTTCGGTTAATGGCAATGATAAGTCTGTGATTATTCTACCAGCTTTAATGAAGGTTGGGGAGCGTTGGCTCTAAAGATTCACAATTTTATTTCACAAAAATCCAGTCTACAAGATTCAAACACAGAAAAAGGAGGTCTCAGTTCATTGAGACTCGGGGGAAAGGATAACTACAAAGAAATATTACAGTAAAAGAAATGGTGCAATGGAGACCAAAGTCAAACATCAACGTCCTCTCCGGGAAGCGATAGGGGTCCTCTGAGTAGAAGTCTGGTTGGCAGATTTCCCGACTGTGACGAAATACCCACCAGAGCAGAAAAACTGGGCTCAACAGACCTGGAGGGGTATTCACAATCTACAGTTCTATGATATGAATGAAACCCTTTTTCTTTTCGAGTTTCACTCAAAGACGAGATGCAAAAGCACATTCTTCTGGGTGAACGGTCCTCTGAGTAGAAGTCTGGTTGGCAGATTTCCCGACTGTGACGAAATACCCACCAGAGCAGAAGTTAGAAACTGGGCTCAACAGACCTGGAGGGGTATTCACAATCTACAGATCTATGATATGAATGGAACCCTTTTTCTTTTCGAGTTTCACTCAAGACGAGATGCAGAGCACATTCTTCTGGGTGAATGGAGAAGGAGAAATCACCCTCTACTCTTAGAATGATGGAAACCAACAGTCGGAGCCTTCCATGCTGATACCATCTTTGATTGGTTTTGGGTTTGGATTCTGGGACTTCCCATACAGCTGTGGAACGATAAGGTGATGAAGCAAATCGGAGACCTTTGTGGTGGGTGGCTCAAGACGGAGGAAGAAATGCAATTGAAGAACCATCTGAGATGGGCCTGACTTCGAGTTTTGGGGCCAAGAGAGAAAATCCCTTCCAGCATTAAGATCAACAATGGCGACCTTATTTTTACTCTTCCCGTTTGGATTGAAGCTTCGGTGAGATACAGAAAGAAGGAAGAGGATGGGCTCAGGGATCGAGAAGTCAATAAGATGAAAGAAAAAGGGAAAGCTATTGTAAGCCCTAGTCTGTACCAGATTGAGACAGAAGAGAGATTTAGGGAGAATTTCAAATTTTTATCCTGGGGATACAGAGAAGACAACTGTTCCCAATACTTCTTTGCTCAGAAGTCACATGGATACTACAAGGCACGTGGTTTCATGTGAGGAGATGGACCCAAGAGATGCTGAGAGTTTAAAAAGGTTTTGGGTTTGTGGGAAATGTTTTGGGCCTCCTAAAATCCAAGCTTCTAAAAGCCCAAAGTGTGACTTCATTAAAGGAATAAGCCCAGACCCACTTCTTATATCTTCTCAAGAAGACCAGATCTTCGTTATGACTTCTCCAAACTCTTATACTGAAACTGAGCTGGAGAATATGATGAGAATGGAGTCAAATTTGTCAACGGCGAGAAAAAACGGCGGCAAAGAATTGATAAATTTTGACATTCAACACAATGAGGTAAGAGACAAAGTCAACCCAAATTTTTCTAAGAAGAAGGGTTATGGTTCGAATAAAAAGGATGAAGGTGATCAGGGGGAGAAGTCCAAGGGACACATGATAATTTTTGAAGAGCCGATGCTATTACAGATGGAAGAACCACTCTTAGAAAAGGAGATTGAAGATAGAGCCATAATATGAGTGCAGTCTAATGTTCTTGAATTCAGCAGGAGGTTTGGAGCAACTTTCGAGGGATGTGATAAGATAGCCTTTGAATTACTCATGAATCGAGTAAAAGAAGAGGCTACCAAGAAGGAATACAACTAGAATAGCGTCCCTAAGGAGCTAAGAAACTTAGAATTTCATATGAACTTTAAAGACGGGTACCTAGAGGTAGAGGGAGAACAACACCTCTTAGACTTTAATGAAGATAAATATTATTTCTTGGAATGTAAGGGGACTGAATGGGGGGGGGGGGGGGGGCAAAAGGAGTCTCATTAGGAGTTAAACTAAACAATGGGGGGCTGACGTCTATGTCTTTGTAGAGACAAAGTTGAGGGGAGTTGACAATGCTTTATTCAAAGAGGTGTGGGCTAATAGGTGGATGAGTGAGTTCCATTTAGATGCAGTGGGTAGAAGTGGAGGGATTGTAGTAATGTGGGACAAAAGGTATTGGAAGGGGGAGCTAATAGGGACTGCTGGTTAGATGCTTACATGTAAACTAGAAGGCAAAGTACAAGTTCATGCTGACTGCAACCCAATAATAAGAAAGGAATTGTGGGGGGAGCTGACAACAATTAGAAACACCTTCGAAGGACCATGGGTGGTGTGTGGAGACTTCAATGTTACAAGATATCCTAACGAAAGAACTGGCAGCCATTATCTGTCTTATCTGGAGAAATGACAGAGTTCACTGACTGGATCAACGAGATGGAGTTATTTGAACCTCCTTTATTTGGAGGATCTTATACTTGGAGAAGGGGTGAGAACCACACAACAACCTCCAGAATTGACAGATTCCTCTACTCTAATCATTGGGAAGAATTTTTCCCGCAAATTAGACAAAGTGTGCTCCCAAGAGTAGGCTCGGACCATAGTCCAATAGCTCTAAACTGTGGAAAGCTAAATCTCAAGAAGACTTATTTTAAGTTTGAGCAATGGTGGATGAGGGTGGAAGGGTTCAGAGAAAAAGTCAAAGAATGGTGAGCATCCTTCACTGTAAATGGAACAACTTCTTTTAGGTTGGCAACAAAACTAAAGCTACTCAAAGGGAGATTGAAGGAATGGGAGCTGGAGAATAGAGGCAACTGGAAACATAGAAAGGAGGATGTGCTGAACCAGATTGCTAGTCTTGAAACTATCCAGGAGCAGAGAACACTTAATGTGGGGGAGAGGCTACACAAAGCTAGGTTATTCAACGAGTTTGTAGAAATTTCCAGGAATGAGGAAATAGCATGGAGACAAAGGTCTTGGGTACAATGGCTCAAGCAAGGGGATAAACATACCAAATACTTTCAGAAAAGGGCTACATCACACAAAAGATTCAATACAATCGAGAAGCTAGAAGTGGAAGGTGTGATTATTTC
Organism: Solanum sitiens; assembly: GCA_016801875.1. Taxonomy (NCBI): domain Eukaryota; kingdom Viridiplantae; phylum Streptophyta; class Magnoliopsida; order Solanales; family Solanaceae; genus Solanum; species Solanum sitiens. The sequence goes on along the minus strand of JABWTJ010001037.1, from coordinate 43,322 downwards.
TGAACCAGAGGAGATCAAGAACGAAATTGTAAGCTTTTACCAGAAACTTTACAAGGAACCAGAACAATGGAGGCCACAGTTTAATCTCCAAGGGAGTGAAAAAGCATAAGCGTGGAGGAAAAAGAGTGGCTAAAAAGACAATTTGAGGAAGATGAAGTCCTTGAGACACTCAAGTTGTGTTCCATTGACAAGGCCCCAGGCCCGGATGGCTTCCCGATGAGTTTTTATCAAAGCTTCTGGGAAATGCTTAAGGAAGATATACTGAGCACCTTGAGGCAATTCCATGATCACCAAGTGTTTGAGAGCCTAAATGCAACCTATGTGGCATTGATTCCCAAGAAGGTGGGAGCTTTGGAATTGAGAGATTTCAGACCTATAAGCTTGATAGGTGGAATATACAAAGATCATTGCCAAGATACTAACAGAAAGGTTAAAGAAAGCGATCAGTAAGCTTGTGAATAAACACTAGATGGCCTTCATAGAAGGTAGGCAGATCATTGACGCAGCACTTATAGCAAGTGAGTGTGTGGACACCAGAGTCAAAGGAGATGATCCAGGAATTATGTGCAAGCTGGACATAGAGAAGGCTTATGATCATGTCAATTGGGGCTTCCTAATGATGATTCTAAAACAAATGGGTTTTGGGGATAAATGGCTGAAGTGGATCAATTATTGCATAAAAAGTGTTAGGTTCTCCATTTTAGTTAATGGAGAACCTGTTGGTTTTTTCCCGTCAGAAAGGGGTCTAAGGCAGGGAGACTGACTCTCTCCTTTCCTTTTCATCCTAGCCATGGAGTGCTATAATAGTATGATGAGAGTAGCTACCCAAAACAATTGGTTAAAAGGCTTCAAGGTCCGCAACTCTTCATGAAGGGAAATGCAAATGCAGATTTGTCATCTGCTTTATGCAGATGACACAATTATTTTCTGTGAAGCCAAGGCTGAACAGGTCGCCTTTATAAGAATGACTTTGGTAGTTTTTGAAGCAGTCTCGGGTTTATCAGTAAATTGGAGGAAAAGCAGCATCTTTCCAATTAAAGAAGTCCCTCAACTTCAGAGCCTAGCAAGGATATTGGGGTGTAAAGTAGATCATCTTTCCACTACTTACTTGGGCATGCCAATGGGGCACAATCATAAGGAGCTAGAAATTTGGGACGGCATAATTGAAAAGACAGAGAAGAAATTGGCCAATTGGAAAGCTCAGTATATCTCTTTGGGAGGGAGAGTCACTTTAATAAACTCTGTCTTGGACTCTCTTCCAACTTATGTTATGTCTTTATCCGTATGCCTGCTAAAGTGGAAGAAAGACTTGAGTAACTAAGAAGAGATTTCTTGTGGAAAGGGAATAAAGAAGGGAAGGGTTTGCATTTAGTCAACAGGAGACTGCACAGTTACATAAACAATCTGGTGGACTTGGAATCAGAAACTTGGGGCTGCAGAATAGAAGTCTCTTGTCAAAAATGGCTACGGAAGTTCAACAATGAGGAAGAAGCACTATGGAGGGAGGTGATAGTCAACAAGTACTGGTTGAATGGAAATTGGGTCTCCAACTCTGTAATTAGCACTTATTAGCACTTATGGGGTGTCAGCTTAGAGAACAATAAGAAATTTGTGGCCTGATCTAAGTAGAAACATAGTCTACAAGGTGGGAAATGGGACGAAAATCCTATTCTGGAAAGAGAATTGGAATGTAAATGAGGCATTGTTGGTCTTGATGGTCTTATTTCCTGACCTATTCTCCTTGTGTACCAATCCAGAAGAAACAGTGGCTGAGGTATGGTCTATTCATGGTTGGAATATTGTGTTTAGAAGGCACTTAAATGACTGGGAGATTGGGAGAGTGGCTGAGCTATTACATGTTCTCAGTGGTTTTAATGGGTTATCAGCAGACAAAGATTCTATCATATGGAAACACTCTAGAGATGAAAGACTTTCTGTTAACAAGCTATATATTAAGGAGGTGAAGGAGCATCTAGGTGGCAAGCTTGGTCCCTGAAAGCAGATTTGGAGGAACAATGTGCCAACCAAGCTAAAGTGTTTCTCTTGGTTGGTTACCAGTAGAGCATGCTTCACTCATGAAAAGTTGAAAAGGAGGGGTTTCTATATTGCCTCTTGGTGCTCTCTCTGTAATGAGAGTGAGGAAACCAACAACCATCTGTTCCTTCATTGCAAAGTGACAACACAATTGTGGAACCTTTTTTTGGGACTAACACATACAAAATGGATTATGCCTGAACATACAACAGATCTACTTAGTTGTTGGATCAGCAGAGGGGGGAAGAAAATCTAAGAAAAAGTGGAGTATAATACCATCATGCATTTGGTGGTGCATTTGGAAAGAAAGAAATAGCAGATGCTCTGATAACAAAGCAAATTCAATAGAGAAAGTCAAAATGGAACTACTTGACTACTTTTTATTTTTGTTGTAAAGAGGAATGGATAGAAGAAGCTGCACAAATTTTGGATTTTATAGGCTCTTTGTAATCTATTAGCCTTTTTGTTTTTTTCTCTTGTTGGAAACCAATTTTTGGAGGTCTCCAACATATCCTTAATGCTGATGAATACAACATTATCTTTGTCAAAAAAAACAAAAAACAAGGCTTATAGCTCAGGACCCCCGTAAATTTGAAATAGAAAAAATTTATAAAGTGAAAACTAGGTTTGGGTGTTTTTCAAATGCTAAATACAACTTCAAGTTGTATTTGGAATTTTTATGGCCAAATGGTGATTTTCAAATGAAGTGAAATTTTTTTCAGAAAAAAGTGAAATTCTCGTGGCCAAATGGATCGTAAAACTTATTCTTTAGGTGAACTAAAATCTTTAAAGTGATCCCCATGATTTGCCACGGTTGGGCAACCCCTCTCGTGACACTTCTGCTTTTATGTGGGAAACCCACTTTTCATTTTGATTTCCTCTTTTGTATGTGCTGCACTAGTTTCCTGATTTTCGCTTGCTGCATTGATTTTAAAATGCAAGTATTTTTTCATTTTCCCCTTTTCTTCACTTATTGATTTGCATTTTTTGATAATTGGTTAATTGTATTCTTCAACATTAATATTCAAAACTGTTCTTGTTTTGAGCCGAGGGTCTATCGGAAAACAGCCTCTACCTCACCTCTGAGGTAGAGGTAACTGTACACTATCTTCTCCAGACCCCACTCCGTGGGACTACACTAGGTATGTTGTTGTATTCTTCAGCATTAAGGAGATGATGGCCACTTTCAAAAAGGGATTACAGCCAAAACCAAAATCGACGTACAAATACCCAGTTAAATCTGTAGTTTGATCCGCATCCTTTGTACAAAGTTGTTTACTCCAAAAATATAAAGCTACTAAACAATTCCATTACTTTGTGAATGGAATTGGAGCTATCTTCCAAACATCTGCCATTTCTTTCTTTCCCCACAAACCACCATATGCATGCATGTACTAACTTCCACCATCTCTTCTGAGTCTTGCTACCCTTTTTTTTAACCAACAGTTCAGTAGATCAGAGGTGTAGCATAGTCCAGCGAGCTGGTGATGTTGATGAACAGCTCCCAGAGTTGAGTAGTGAACTTGTAGTGTAGGATTAAGTGCTTATTTGTTTCCCCTGTTGAATTGCAAAGAAAGCACCTGGCAATAGTTGCTCTCCTTTTCTCTGGAGTACTTATTGAGTTAAGCAAGCTCTTCTCGTAACTAACCAAGTGAAGCAATTCACTTTGGTTGGAGTCAGACCCTTCCATATGCTATTCCAAATGTATAGAAAACACCACCCCCACTCTCCTATATGCATTATTATCAGTGATATTCCCATCTTTAGTATGTCTCCAGATGGTCCTATTTGGTGCATCTGGTTGAATGGGAATTTGGTCTCCAACTCTGTAATTAGCACTTATTAGCACTTATGGGGTGTCAGCTTAGAGAACAATAAGAAATTTGTGGCCTGATCTAAGTAGAAACATAGTCTACAAGGTGGGAAATGGGACGAAAATCCTATTCTGGAAAGAGAATTGGAATGTAAATGAGGCATTGTTGGTCTTGATGGTCTTATTTCCTGACCTATTCTCCTTGTGTACCAATCCAGAAGAAACAGTGGCTGAGGTATGGTCTATTCATGGTTGGAATATTGTGTTTAGAAGGCACTTAAATGACTGGGAGATTGGGAGAGTGGCTGAGCTATTACATGTTCTCAGTGGTTTTAATGGGTTATCAGCAGACAAAGATTCTATCATATGGAAACACTCTAGAGATGAAAGACTTTCTGTTAACAAGCTATATATTAAGGAGGTGAAGGAGCATCTAGGTGGCAAGCTTGGTCCCTGAAAGCAGATTTGGAGGAACAATGTGCCAACCAAGCTAAAGTGTTTCTCTTGGTTGGTTACCAGTAGAGCATGCTTCACTCATGAAAAGTTGAAAAGGAGGGGTTTCTATATTGCCTCTTGGTGCTCTCTCTGTAATGAGAGTGAGGAAACCAACAACCATCTGTTCCTTCATTGCAAAGTGACAACACAATTGTGGAACCTTTTTTTGGGACTAACACATACAAAATGGATTATGCCTGAACATACAACAGATCTACTTAGTTGTTGGATCAGCAGAGGGGGGAAGAAAATCTAAGAAAAAGTGGAGTATAATACCATCATGCATTTGGTGGTGCATTTGGAAAGAAAGAAATAGCAGATGCTCTGATAACAAAGCAAATTCAATAGAGAAAGTCAAAATGGAACTACTTGACTACTTTTTATTTTTGTTGTAAAGAGGAATGGATAGAAGAAGCTGCACAAATTTTGGATTTTATAGGCTCTTTGTAATCTATTAGCCTTTTTGTTTTTTTCTCTTGTTGGAAACCAATTTTTGGAGGTCTCCAACATATCCTTAATGCTGATGAATACAACATTATCTTTGTCAAAAAAAACAAAAAACAAGGCTTATAGCTCAGGACCCCCGTAAATTTGAAATAGAAAAAATTTATAAAGTGAAAACTAGGTTTGGGTGTTTTTCAAATGCTAAATACAACTTCAAGTTGTATTTGGAATTTTTATGGCCAAATGGTGATTTTCAAATGAAGTGAAATTTTTTTCAGAAAAAAGTGAAATTCTCGTGGCCAAATGGATCGTAAAACTTATTCTTTAGGTGAACTAAAATCTTTAAAGTGATCCCCATGATTTGCCACGGTTGGGCAACCCCTCTCGTGACACTTCTGCTTTTATGTGGGAAACCCACTTTTCATTTTGATTTCCTCTTTTGTATGTGCTGCACTAGTTTCCTGATTTTCGCTTGCTGCATTGATTTTAAAATGCAAGTATTTTTTCATTTTCCCCTTTTCTTCACTTATTGATTTGCATTTTTTGATAATTGGTTAATTGTATTCTTCAACATTAATATTCAAAACTGTTCTTGTTTTGAGCCGAGGGTCTATCGGAAAACAGCCTCTACCTCACCTCTGAGGTAGAGGTAACTGTACACTATCTTCTCCAGACCCCACTCCGTGGGACTACACTAGGTATGTTGTTGTATTCTTCAGCATTAAGGAGATGATGGCCACTTTCAAAAAGGGATTACAGCCAAAACCAAAATCGACGTACAAATACCCAGTTAAATCTGTAGTTTGATCCGCATCCTTTGTACAAAGTTGTTTACTCCAAAAATATAAAGCTACTAAACAATTCCATTACTTTGTGAATGGAATTGGAGCTATCTTCCAAACATCTGCCATTTCTTTCTTTCCCCACAAACCACCATATGCATGCATGTACTAACTTCCACCATCTCTTCTGAGTCTTGCTACCCTTTTTTTTAACCAACAGTTCAGTAGATCAGAGGTGTAGCATAGTCCAGCGAGCTGGTGATGTTGATGAACAGCTCCCAGAGTTGAGTAGTGAACTTGTAGTGTAGGATTAAGTGCTTATTTGTTTCCCCTGTTGAATTGCAAAGAAAGCACCTGGCAATAGTTGCTCTCCTTTTCTCTGGAGTACTTATTGAGTTAAGCAAGCTCTTCTCGTAACTAACCAAGTGAAGCAATTCACTTTGGTTGGAGTCAGACCCTTCCATATGCTATTCCAAATGTATAGAAAACACCACCCCCACTCTCCTATATGCATTATTATCAGTGATATTCCCATCTTTAGTATGTCTCCAGATGGTCCTATTTGGTGCATCTGGTTGAATGGGAATTTGGTCTCCAACTCTGTAATTAGCACTTATTAGCACTTATGGGGTGTCAGCTTAGAGAACAATAAGAAATTTGTGGCCTGATCTAAGTAGAAACATAGTCTACAAGGTGGGAAATGGGACGAAAATCCTATTCTGGAAAGAGAATTGGAATGTAAATGAGGCATTGTTGGTCTTGATGGTCTTATTTCCTGACCTATTCTCCTTGTGTACCAATCCAGAAGAAACAGTGGCTGAGGTATGGTCTATTCATGGTTGGAATATTGTGTTTAGAAGGCACTTAAATGACTGGGAGATTGGGAGAGTGGCTGAGCTATTACATGTTCTCAGTGGTTTTAATGGGTTATCAGCAGACAAAGATTCTATCATATGGAAACACTCTAGAGATGAAAGACTTTCTGTTAACAAGCTATATATTAAGGAGGTGAAGGAGCATCTAGGTGGCAAGCTTGGTCCCTGAAAGCAGATTTGGAGGAACAATGTGCCAACCAAGCTAAAGTGTTTCTCTTGGTTGGTTACCAGTAGAGCATGCTTCACTCATGAAAAGTTGAAAAGGAGGGGTTTCTATATTGCCTCTTGGTGCTCTCTCTGTAATGAGAGTGAGGAAACCAACAACCATCTGTTCCTTCATTGCAAAGTGACAACACAATTGTGGAACCTTTTTTTGGGACTAACACATACAAAATGGATTATGCCTGAACATACAACAGATCTACTTAGTTGTTGGATCAGCAGAGGGGGGAAGAAAATCTAAGAAAAAGTGGAGTATAATACCATCATGCATTTGGTGGTGCATTTGGAAAGAAAGAAATAGCAGATGCTCTGATAACAAAGCAAATTCAATAGAGAAAGTCAAAATGGAACTACTTGACTACTTTTTATTTTTGTTGTAAAGAGGAATGGATAGAAGAAGCTGCACAAATTTTGGATTTTATAGGCTCTTTGTAATCTATTAGCCTTTTTGTTTTTTTCTCTTGTTGGAAACCAATTTTTGGAGGTCTCCAACATATCCTTAATGCTGATGAATACAACATTATCTTTGTCAAAAAAAACAAAAAACAAGGCTTATAGCTCAGGACCCCCGTAAATTTGAAATAGAAAAAATTTATAAAGTGAAAACTAGGTTTGGGTGTTTTTCAAATGCTAAATACAACTTCAAGTTGTATTTGGAATTTTTATGGCCAAATGGTGATTTTCAAATGAAGTGAAATTTTTTTCAGAAAAAAGTGAAATTCTCGTGGCCAAATGGATCGTAAAACTTATTCTTTAGGTGAACTAAAATCTTTAAAGTGATCCCCATGATTTGCCACGGTTGGGCAACCCCTCTCGTGACACTTCTGCTTTTATGTGGGAAACCCACTTTTCATTTTGATTTCCTCTTTTGTATGTGCTGCACTAGTTTCCTGATTTTCGCTTGCTGCATTGATTTTAAAATGCAAGTATTTTTTCATTTTCCCCTTTTCTTCACTTATTGATTTGCATTTTTTGATAATTGGTTAATTGTATTCTTCAACATTAATATTCAAAACTGTTCTTGTTTTGAGCCGAGGGTCTATCGGAAAACAGCCTCTACCTCACCTCTGAGGTAGAGGTAACTGTACACTATCTTCTCCAGACCCCACTCCGTGGGACTACACTAGGTATGTTGTTGTATTCTTCAGCATTAAGGAGATGATGGCCACTTTCAAAAAGGGATTACAGCCAAAACCAAAATCGACGTACAAATACCCAGTTAAATCTGTAGTTTGATCCGCATCCTTTGTACAAAGTTGTTTACTCCAAAAATATAAAGCTACTAAACAATTCCATTACTTTGTGAATGGAATTGGAGCTATCTTCCAAACATCTGCCATTTCTTTCTTTCCCCACAAACCACCATATGCATGCATGTACTAACTTCCACCATCTCTTCTGAGTCTTGCTACCCTTTTTTTTAACCAACAGTTCAGTAGATCAGAGGTGTAGCATAGTCCAGCGAGCTGGTGATGTTGATGAACAGCTCCCAGAGTTGAGTAGTGAACTTGTAGTGTAGGATTAAGTGCTTATTTGTTTCCCCTGTTGAATTGCAAAGAAAGCACCTGGCAATAGTTGCTCTCCTTTTCTCTGGAGTACTTATTGAGTTAAGCAAGCTCTTCTCGTAACTAACCAAGTGAAGCAATTCACTTTGGTTGGAGTCAGACCCTTCCATATGCTATTCCAAATGTATAGAAAACACCACCCCCACTCTCCTATATGCATTATTATCAGTGATATTCCCATCTTTAGTATGTCTCCAGATGGTCCTATTTGGTGCATCTGGTTGAATGGGAATTTGGTCTCCAACTCTGTAATTAGCACTTATTAGCACTTATGGGGTGTCAGCTTAGAGAACAATAAGAAATTTGTGGCCTGATCTAAGTAGAAACATAGTCTACAAGGTGGGAAATGGGACGAAAATCCTATTCTGGAAAGAGAATTGGAATGTAAATGAGGCATTGTTGGTCTTGATGGTCTTATTTCCTGACCTATTCTCCTTGTGTACCAATCCAGAAGAAACAGTGGCTGAGGTATGGTCTATTCATGGTTGGAATATTGTGTTTAGAAGGCACTTAAATGACTGGGAGATTGGGAGAGTGGCTGAGCTATTACATGTTCTCAGTGGTTTTAATGGGTTATCAGCAGACAAAGATTCTATCATATGGAAACACTCTAGAGATGAAAGACTTTCTGTTAACAAGCTATATATTAAGGAGGTGAAGGAGCATCTAGGTGGCAAGCTTGGTCCCTGAAAGCAGATTTGGAGGAACAATGTGCCAACCAAGCTAAAGTGTTTCTCTTGGTTGGTTACCAGTAGAGCATGCTTCACTCATGAAAAGTTGAAAAGGAGGGGTTTCTATATTGCCTCTTGGTGCTCTCTCTGTAATGAGAGTGAGGAAACCAACAACCATCTGTTCCTTCATTGCAAAGTGACAACACAATTGTGGAACCTTTTTTTGGGACTAACACATACAAAATGGATTATGCCTGAACATACAACAGATCTACTTAGTTGTTGGATCAGCAGAGGGGGGAAGAAAATCTAAGAAAAAGTGGAGTATAATACCATCATGCATTTGGTGGTGCATTTGGAAAGAAAGAAATAGCAGATGCTCTGATAACAAAGCAAATTCAATAGAGAAAGTCAAAATGGAACTACTTGACTACTTTTTATTTTTGTTGTAAAGAGGAATGGATAGAAGAAGCTGCACAAATTTTGGATTTTATAGGCTCTTTGTAATCTATTAGCCTTTTTGTTTTTTTCTCTTGTTGGAAACCAATTTTTGGAGGTCTCCAACATATCCTTAATGCTGATGAATACAACATTATCTTTGTCAAAAAAAACAAAAAACAAGGCTTATAGCTCAGGACCCCCGTAAATTTGAAATAGAAAAAATTTATAAAGTGAAAACTAGGTTTGGGTGTTTTTCAAATGCTAAATACAACTTCAAGTTGTATTTGGAATTTTTATGGCCAAATGGTGATTTTCAAATGAAGTGAAATGTTTTTCAGAAAAAAGTGAAATTCTCGTGGCCAAATGGATCGTAAAACTTATTCTTTAGGTGAACTAAAATCTGTAAAGTGATCCCCATGATTTGCCACGGTTGGGCAACCCCTCTCGTGACACTTCTGCTTTTATGTGGGAAACCCACTTTTCATTTTGATTTCCTCTTTTGTATGTGCTGCACTACTTTCCTGATTTTCGCTTGCTGCATTGATTTTAAAATGCAAGTATTTTTTCATTTTCCCCTTTTCTTCACTTATTGATTTGCATTTTTTGATAATTGGTTAATTGTATTCTTCAAGCCAGGGTCTATACAGCCTCTACCTTCTAGAGGTAACTGTATCTTTGTCCGTTACACTGATGGTATTCTTCAGCATTAAGGAGATGATCTTTGATCGGTTAAAAGTTTGACAGTACCTCTAAACTACTCATTCCATTACTGAGGTATGAGCATGTCCACCAACTTGTAACCAACAGTTCAGTATCTGTAGCTCCAGCCATGACCCCACCTGCCAATAGTTGCTCTCCTTTTCTCTGGTGTACTTATTGAGTTAAGCAAGCTCTTCTCGTAACTAACCAAGTGAAGCAATTCACTTTGGTTGGAGTCAGACCCTTCCATATGCTATTCCAAATGTATAGAAAACACCACCCCCACTCTCCTATATGCATTATTATCAGTGATATTCCCATCTTTAGTATGTCTCCAGATGGTCCTATTTGGTGCATCTGTTATGATGTGGTAGCCTCCCAGCATCTCCAACAATGGGGCCACCCTCCCCACTTCCCAATCATTTAGTAATCTCCTGAAGGAGATGTCCCAACCCTGTTTTGTCCAACACTCACCTACTCTGGAATCAGGATTGTTGCAGATTGAGAAAAGATCTGGTAAAACCTCACACCGAGGGATAAATCCAGCCTTCTCTCCATGATTTATTCTTGTTGCCATTACCTACTATGAGTACCAGATTTTCCTCCATTAAAGTCCATAGGGGGATCTCTTTATCAAAAAAAGTCCATAGGGATCTGATTATTCTCCATACCCCTAGCCCATAAGATTTTCGAGACCATCTCTGAGCACCAAAGATTGAGCTCACCATATTTGGCCATAATCGCTTCCTTCCAAAGAGCTCTTTCCTCATTAATGCATCTCCACAACAACTTCATTAGTGAACTTCTGTTCTGTACTTCCAAATTCTTGTCCCCAGACCTCCTTTTTCTTTGCTGAGCATCACCGTATCCCGCTTCCCGGAAAACACCCTTTGTTTTCTGTGCCTCCTTTCCATAGGAAATTCCTTTTAAGTTTGTCAAACGATCCCATCCCATATCTTCAAAGCTTTGTGTTTGCTCCCTGGAGGCATTCCCAAGTAGGTTGTAGGGAATTCTTCTATTCTACACCCAATAATACTTGCCAATCACTGAATCTACGGCACATCCTAGACAGGTATCAAGCTACTTTTGCTGCAACCCTTAGCCCCACTACTGCTTCAAAGATGACCAGTATCAGTCTTTTGTAGGACACCTGTTCTGCTTCCGGTTACATAAGATGATGGTATCATCTGCATACAGCAGATGACTAATCTCAGTTGTACCTACTGGTCTGTCTCCCATCTGAAAACCCCTTATGCATCTGTTATGTGTTGCTACTGTCATCAAGCTGTCAGCCTTCCATAGCCAGGATAAACAGGAAAGGAGACGGGGGATCTCCTTGCCTGAATCCCTTTTCTTATGTCAACCCCCCCCCCCCCAAACTGGTTCTCGATTTACAAGAACAGAGAACCTGACAGTTTTATATAGAATACAATCAATTTCAACCAGTGGGAATTTGAGCATAATTTATTATGGGAATTTTTTACCATCCTCACAGAGGCGAACCTACTTATATAGGTGAGGGTGCATGTACTGATGTGCATCTGTTAACTTTAAATTTTTTTATGTATATATATGTATATATGCTTTGACGAACATATATATATAACTCTACACTCATACAAACGGAATTGCACTTTGGGTGTTGGTTGAAGCTGCTGCGTCCACACATGTGACCCAAGATCTATCTTGGAATAGCACATTTTTGTTTTTATTTTTTCTTTTCAATTTAAAGGGCTATAATAACAATAAAAGTGATGCATACGGGGGATTCGAACCTCCAATCAACATGTATCTTCAGCACACCCTTGACCACGGAGCTATCACAATCAACTGTTACAACAAAGCTAACATATAAGTACTTATTAGCTTAGAACTTATATTTGACCTATATATTTATATTTTCACTACTGTTCACATCAATTGGTCACAATATTATCCCTCAATAATCATTGAAAGTTTTGCTAGTGCCTATGTTAAGATAATGGTGTCCCCGTGGTCTTCAATTCTTGGGTTCGCCTCTGCATCCTCACAAATCTATACAGCACAAATGAGATGGATCCTGTGAGCAGAATACAGAATTCTTTTTTTGTTTGAGTAAAGGTAAATGTTTCATTCACACAAAAGAATCCAGGCACTATGTTGATGGTGGACAGTTCAAAAGAAGGCGGAAACCCCTGTACAACATCAATGCTGTACAGTGCTAATAAAGTCTACCATGTTGCTTTTTTCATATATATATACTGGCCAAAAGTCCTAAAAAACTGTATTTTTATCATAAGCATCGCTGTAGCTTTATCGTCAAAGATTCTACTGTTTCTTTTCTTCCATAATATCCGAACTACAGAGACTGGAGTGGATCTCCCAATTCTCCCAATTTTCCTTAGCCTCTTTGTCTCCCTTTATTGACCATGGCCTTACCAATGCCAACTTCTCACCAAATGCTTAGGAATAACCTCCATAATTGTCTAGCAACCGGGCAATGAGGACAAATTGCTGACTTTCTTTTCCTTACCAGGCATAGCATCTACTGCCATATAGCCGATTCTCTTTGACATGCATAGTGAATCAATCCTGCTGAAAGCATTATCTCGTCTTTATTTTTGCTTATATGGTGTTGTGATATACGAATCTTTTTTTTGCTTGTTTTTTAAACTTTAATGTAGTGCACTGAGCTGTTGTGATAAAGTTTATATGACTTTAAAGGTACTTGAGATTGATCAATATCTTGTCTCATTATGTTTCTCCTGTCTCCATTTAAGGAGTGAAGGCTGGTGGTGGCTTTTGGGTCTGCCTGGTTAGACTTGTTAAACTGATTTTGATTATCTATACCTGTATGTAACAATCAATTTCCATTTTTATTTTTATGTTGATAATTTACCAAATATTGATTGTTACTAATGTACTGGTGCTAATGAAATGGAGAAGGGAATAAATCAGGTGAAATATTCCAATTATAGGCTATACTTTCTCCTTTTTTACCTTTCCTCTAGTCAATTATTAAGTGTTAAGTTTCTCACATGTACATTTTATTTCTTGTAGCCTGTTTCGAGCAAGGGAAAGCCTTCTAAGCTGCTCAAAAGAAAGCATCAAATTAGTACTTTATACTTTGATATGAAACAAAAAGAAATGGAGCTGTCGGAACGACGGGCCAAGGGGATGCAGACAAAAGCTCAAACTCAGGGAAAGTATGGTTGGTGACAGTTCTATGGTTTTCGAGGGCATATGGTGAATGAGCAACTTCTCTTTGTTTGGTAATCAAATTTTAAATGTTGTCGATAGTGGCTTTGAAAGCATTGTAGTGCAATATTTGTGCAATTTCCTAGTAATAAGTAGTGTGAATACTGATGGTTCCTTGTAATGATATACTGTACAATGATGGCAAATTGTTGATTACATCTGTGATTGTCCGTGCAATAGAGATTTCTATACTTGAATTTGATGGAAGGTTCAACCATGGTGCTCAACCTCAAATGACAGAAACCTTGAATAGCTTAGTTGTCTTTAGGGAAGAAAACCTTTCCAATTTTCCGGTGTTTGATGGCTTAGATGTTTTTCAAATTGACTCATTTTCCTTATATTTAAGGAAAAAGACTTCCATTTAGAAATTAAGGAAAATATTTTTCAAAATTTAATTTCTATCATTCAATATTTTTTCTTATCTTACCCCATGTATCTAGTGGCTGAGCCACCTTATTGTTAGGGGCTTCCCCTTTTGAAGGAAAATTGTATTATTCATACATGTTTAAAATATATTTTTAGGTATATATGTAGATGTCGAATCCCCTTTGGCTACTTCGTGTGTCAATTTCTTCAAGTTTTAAAACCTTTTATTGGAACTCTTGGCTCCGCCACTGTTTGTAGCCCATACTTGACCTTCCTCGTCAAAAAAAAATTTCTTATTTTTTAATTTTTAGATATATTTTGCCCTCTGCACCCAAACAAAACCCCCTCCCCAAACAAAAAAATATTTTGAATTTTTAATAAAAATCATTTTTAACGCCACCCCCACTTTTTGAAAAATAATTCCTCAGTCGAAAGTCTGGTCAATATCTTGGTCGAATTTTGAAACGGTCATCGGGGTCTTGTCTTAGATCAGGCATCAGGGTGATCACTCATAGGGATGAATTTCTATTAAAAAAGTATTTTCCTAAAGTTTATTTTCTAGTCTCAAGTCAGAAATAAAAAATATTTTCTGGAAAATATTTTTTATTCATCAACCAAACGTTAAAAAAATATTTTCTAGAAAATATCTACTGACCAACCAAACATGAGAAAATATATTAGAAATTCACTTATTTTACAGGAAAACATTTTCTAGGAATTCACTTAGATGAATAAAGAAGGCTTTCTAGAGATGTTAAGCTGATATTTATACATACCCATCTCCTTTTAACCTTAGCTCTAGACTGTAACTAACTTCTCAACAACTTTCTTAACAGACTAACTACCTCCTAACTGTAATCTTGAAGTGTATTGTTTGAATCTTTTCCTTGAGGTCTATCAATACTCCCCTTATGCTTGGAGGAGCAAATATGTTTAGGAATCCTACCTTGGATAATAGGAATTCACGTTGAGCTCTATTGTCTCCTTTGGTTAGGACATCAACATGCTTACTCTGAGTAGGTACATAGCTGATGTTGATTAATCCTTTGTTGTGGCTTTTCTGTTGAAGTGACAATCTATTCCAATATATTTGGTGCATTCATGATACTGGTTTAGCTGCTAATTGAGTGACATGCTTGCTATCACTATATATGTTCACTAGGAGAGTTATTTCAACATCTAAGTACTCCAACAGTCATACCAACTAAACTAATTCAGCCACAGTGGATGTCAAACTCCTATACTCAGCTTCAGCTGAGCTTCTTGATATTGTTGTTTGTTTCTTAGCCTTCCTAGATATTGATGAGTCCACATTGGACTCATTTAGGACTTTATTTTGGATAGAAATAGTGTCCTCAAATGATTATTTAGTGTTAATATCTGATGAAAACTCTTAAGTTTATAAATGTACCTTAATCATGATAATATCATTAAGAACTATACACATAGCCTTCATACTCATGATCATCACAATAACAAGTCACTTTACATCTATTGCCTCCAAGGCCATGATCACAACATGTATAGATAGACAAGAATGTAAACACCGCCACCATAAGTGGATCAAACCATACAACATACCCATATTATAGACTAGAAGTTAGGTCAACTTACCAATTCTCCAAGCCATCATCATCATAGATCAATCCTCAACAATTCATAATCAATAGATATAGATAGCAATAACATTCAAAAATACATCACAATCTAAACATAATTTAATTAACATCTAGTCAAGATTACAAAACCCAATTTATAGGCTAAATTGAGAGGTTATGGAGATCATGGGTTCTTAAAGGAATTACATTGAAAATCATCTTGAAAACCTTGATTAAACAATAATTTATTATTAGAATTACTTTGAAAACCAATTGACAATGAACCCATGTTTAGATAGGAAAATGGGAAATTTGATCTTAGAATCACATTGAAAAATCTTTGATAGAACTCCTTAGATGAAAGGTTATCCAAGGATCAAGGGTTACCATACCTTAATACAAGAAAATCCCATGAAATTTGGAGAAGAATCATGTTGAAATACATCCCCTAGTTTGATCTTGAGCTTGATCTCCAATGGAGTTCTAGAGAGAGTTTTATTTGAGTGGAAAGGTTTAATTTGAAGAATGAATTCTCAATTTGGGTTTTCATGGTTTTAAATAACTTAAAATACCCCAAAATAGGTGAAATAACCGTCCACCCTCTAATTAGAACGTGGGGTGAATTTCCCACTTCACCCCTCACTTGGCCGTGACTTAATAGTGAATTGCAAGTGCCATCGATGGACACTCTTGGCGGAGCATCGACTGAACGACGGCTCATCTTGGTGCTCCGTCGTCTTAGTCAGAGGCTCCTTCACTTGGGGGCTAAGCTCCCACAACTAAGTGTGGAGCCACGCCCCCTTTTGATGGGGCGTTATTTTCTTGAAGGGGCGTCGTTTGTAGTCGTGGTTTTAAGCTGTCTTGGCAGCTTTTGGCCAATGCTTGGGTCCTCCTCAAGGACCCTTAGGGTGGTCCTTGGGGATTCATACTCGGACGTTTTGACCCTACACATCCCCTCCTATAAATTTAGACTCCAAACAACACTTCAACACAAGGCAAACATACAAAGGCACAGTAGCACACAAATGACTAGTTTCCGAACGTCTTGGTCGTTCCTTGACGTTTGACGTCAAACCTCTTCAAACCGACCATTTCAAGATGTGACACACCTTATAAAAAAGTTATTAACTCTTAAAACACATGTGAGGCTCTAGATTATCCTAGTTCATTTTGAGGGTATCTACAATATCCCACACTTGGGAACATTCATCATCGAATGACACTTAAGGCACTTCCAAGCACTCAATGACCCTACTAGAAACTCACAATATTCGGCATTAATATAACATAATAGTCAATGTACCAGATTCACAAGGAACACCAACTTCATATCATTATGCACTTAAGGCAACACAAGCAAGCATGAACTACTCCTATAAATGTATCATGCACACATGCTTCCTCATACTCATTTCCATTTGGAGGAACTACCTTCTCCAACTTTAAGCATGCTCATCATCTCATCATAAGGCCCAACATGCAATAACCTTTAAATAACACATACACATGATCAACATTACAATTTTTGAGGCAATTAAGTAACTCATACTAAATGCACATAAATCATAATCATGAGTAATGTAGATCAACAAAAATCTTTATCATTTAGACATAATCTTATTAAGGACAAACATGACATTACCATGTTAAATTATGCTCAAGGAGGGACTACCTTCTCCTAGTCATAACATACTCACATGTCATCACAAAGCTCATAATCAAGCATTTCACAAAGGTCAATTCATTTTACGGAGAAATTGTCAACTTCTAACCAAAGCATGCTCATACTCCCTTCCTCATGAAGTCAAAATGGTAGATCATACCAAACACATCACAATAGTAAGAAGTTATTTCACAAAATTTCAGTTTCTTGCATAACACTAGTTTTCATGAGCATGCATCATTTAGGGATATTATTACAACTCATAGGCACACATCAATAATATTGACTAGATCCACCATCACTTATCAAGAGTGATCCTATATTAACATTTCCCAAATCACAAAATCACATATTCTAAAAGGGAATTTATCTTTTCTCATCTAAAGAAAACTCAACACCTCATTGTGGTGCCAAAATACCCTCACATCAGAAGTGTTATCAAGCATGTTCATCAAACCATCTCATGAAATCAAATGCACATTTACCATATCAAGATGCATAACAACATGAGAAACATGCAATTTATCAAAAATTCCCTTTTCATGCAATAAGAATCCTTCAAAACATGTATAACATAGTGTCATCTAGGACATGCATGACATATGGAGAACATGCAACTTATAAGTACTCATGCAAGACTCCATAACATGGACAAGCTACTAGGAACTCTTTGGTTTCAAGCTTGAGTAAGAATAGAAGGAACATATAGGGATATCAACAACCTTACTACTCAAATCCTCATCCCCCACTTAGGGTAAACCCATCAAAGAGTAACTTATCTCATCTAAGAGAACTTCAACTTACCAACCTTTCTAGTCAAGCACACATCCCCCTCTTGAAATCAAGTTTATGCAAAACCTTTTTAATATCACCTCAGTCAACTCTAAAGGAGGAACCATTTCTCACTAAATCTTCACTCACACTCCATTAGGTAAGGATTTCCAATTATCCAAAAATGAGTATCTAAGTAACTCCACCTTTTATCTATCACTCAAAGTGATTCTCAACATAAGGAATTCAAGGAAACTCAATGTAGGAACATTATGGGCACTCAAAACCTTACCTTCTTGGCACATTATCCCTCACTTGGGGTGAGCTTAATCAAATCTTCATCACCTCATGCACTTAAACACCAAGGTTGAAGCAAGTCAAGAGATGCTTACTTATAAATCGGATCATATTAGAGCTCGCCAGGAAGTACTTGGTACTACGATCATTGGGGGAACAATACCTAATCCCAAAGATGCTCCAGAATCTTTTCGATTGCTCGTTCGAGAACTACGATCTTTAGCTCTGGAACTGAATCATTTCCTTGTATCTGAGAAGAACTTCCAGATTAATAGGAAGGAAGCTTAATCGGAATGAATAATAATTTTTCTTGTATGATTGATCGATATAAACATCAACAGCTCCGAATTGGATTAGTTTCTCCTCAACAAATAAGTGCTTGGGCCACGGAACGTCCGCAAATTTGATCAATTACTCTTCGTGCTTTGTCAGCAGACATAGATATATGTTCACCTAAAGCATATACTTCTGTTTTTTTCTTCTTTAGCATAAGGTTTGTCTCCTACTACTGAAACATAAGCATCTAGATTTTTTTCATTAATATTAACGACGAGATCTATTATCGCTTTTTGCATGTCCTCTAAAATTTAATGTAGGTGCAAATTCTCCCAATTTGTGACCTACCATACTATCCGTTATATAAATAGGCAAATGCTCTTTTCCATTATGGATAGCAATAGTATTAATGTTTCAGTTTATGCTCCTACCTATTATCTGGATATACCAAGAAAGATGTACGGTCTAATGAGGCTACTATGAAATATTTACTCCATACTCGATCTCATAGATACATATAGAATTCTGCGGAAAGCCGTATTCGATGAAAGTCGTATGTACGGCTTGGAGGGAGATCTTTCATATCTTTCGAGATCCACCCTACAATATGGGGTAAAAAAACCAAAAGACTAAACCTCCACTTACCTCACATAATAAGATTTTACACCATTGAGGATTTCACTCCTACCCTCATAAAAAGAACAACTACCAATTCAATCATCAATAGGTACTACTCAAGCACCACTATTGCTCAAAGTCAATCACTTAAGGAAGACTCATAAAAATCAAGTTGGGTCATACTAACCAACCACATGAGGCCTTAACCACTCCATAAATACCAAGGGTAACTCCATAGTTTCATCAAATTCTACTACCAAAGTCATAACAAGGTAAGTAGTTCCGGATTTAATCCTACAAGGTTCATCACCATAGGTAGTTCATCTATAGCCTTTAGGGAATCTCCCTCAAACTTAGGACTATAGAAAATCGCGGATTCTAACCAAGCATAAAACACATGTTGAAACTCTCAAGATCCACTACCACTTTTCTAGAGATTTAAGATAACCATTCTCTCTAGGTAAAATCTTAGGGGAACTTTTAGAAGAGACTTGGCCATAAAAGCCTCTTTCTTTTCTTCCAAAACTAGGGCAAGGTAATTTATAGACCATTTCAATACTTATCATCACTTATGGTGGAATCTCCCAACAAACCATACCTAGGTATAATATAAACACCCTTATGAATGACCATACATAAGATCAATCTTAAAAGATAACTAAACTCTTTAAAGTAGGTCAACATCTATTCTCTTCTTCTCCCTATGAATTAAGGGGTACATACATCTCTCTAAGTCAACCTTAGAGCAAAACATAATCCCAACTTATGGAATAAAATCCCTTCTTCAATTCTTCCCACTCTTAGGATAGGCTCATATAGGAACTAATCAATTAGTCATACTTGTCTCCCATTAACTAGAATATTTCACAATTACCTTACAAGGTAAAACACACTACCTTCCTTTCTTAGGAGTAAGCCTATAAAAAGACTCCAATCCACACAAGGACAACTATGAAGCATTACTCATATAAAAAGGTAACTTTCATCTCTCACCATACATATATCACATTCCTCCAAAATTTCTCAAGTCTATACCATATATTTCTACTACCTTACACATAACCATAAAGTAACCCATCATTCCAAAAAGGAATTTATTCAACCATAACAACTCTTATCAAATTAGAATTACATCACAACACAACTTCTCAACATAATACCTCAAATCTCATAAGTTACATATTTCCATAATTGGCCTCACATCAAAATCTTCCGAATCCACCTTCACAAATACTCATCTTTTTCTCCCTCAAGCCTTACCCTTCCAAGCAATCACATCTAGAAGACCATCGGACAAGGGAATAAGAGAGATATCATATAGATTTAAGCTCTATGAAACGACACAAGAGAAATGAAGAAAGTAAAACTTCTATCGTCCTATAACCTTTCGCTCATAGATGTGTCGCGACTCACACTGATGAACAAGACTCTACTAAACGTGGCATTATGAGACTTTGGATAGTAAAATCATTTTTTATAACCTCATGCTCTGATACCATGTTTGTAACGACCGGGGAGTACTCCATAGACGTAACATAGCGTACTTGACCTCTCGAAGGTCTTATACATGCCCTTAGACATCTTTCATTGCAAAGTCATAAAAATAGAGGAAAATTTTGAAGTTTTTCATAGCATGACACAATACTAAAACATCACTTCATTTAAAAACCATAAGTACATAGTTAAAACTAAGTCTCGTCTTGTCATCTTAGACA
Source organism: Solanum sitiens (assembly GCA_016801875.1). NCBI lineage: Eukaryota > Viridiplantae > Streptophyta > Magnoliopsida > Solanales > Solanaceae > Solanum > Solanum sitiens. The sequence goes on along the minus strand of JABWTJ010001037.1, from coordinate 22,740 downwards.
CAACTCTAATAGAATAGAATAGGGACACGTCCCTTAACAACATGAAAGAATAATCTATACTATTATATAAACTTAATTTATACTCTTGACATAAATGTCCTTGAATCATTAAGGACACACTTAAACTTGGGAATAGTAATCCCATCCCCTCATTCTAGGAAAGATCCTCTAGCCATCACCACCAACACTGTGTGTGAAAAGATGAAGAATAATGGTATTAGTACAAGAATGCATTAAGTATGATAACCATGCAAAAACATGCTTTAAAGAAGATATTCAGTTAGAAACCATGCATCATGTCTTTATAGTAGAACTTCATAAAAATTTGATACAATAAGCACAATGTAGCTCACATACATCATATAGACATGGATATCACTCATAACAACACTTGAAGCCGTTTATCACAATTGAGGTGCATTAAATACACACCATACATTACCTTCCTTTTTATATTAACTCCCTTCCTTAAGCAACCCTTAAGTAAAACTTAGTAAAATGTATCACCTTAAGGTCACCAAAGATGATCTTTCATATATAGGATTCATCAATACAACCACATATATTCATAAAGTCGTAAGCACATCATAGGACATAGTATACACATAAGAACCATCACCTAAGACAACCCCCAAATCACACTAGTGCAATGTACAAGTAGCATCACATAATACTACTCATACTAAGTGATCCTAGGAAGTCATCCTAGACTTAGGCACATCACATTAAATAAGATACAACACATTCATTTTAACATTAGACAGAAGACCTACATACTTGATTAATGGTCACATACGAACTCTTTCATTCATTTTATCTTAGTCATAACCCATTTAGTTCATATCAAAGGTAAAACACACTCACAATCCCTTCACAAGTTTACTTGTGCAATGTACACATGGAGTCCCATACCCCCACATATACTAAGCAAATCCATTAGAAGCCATAAGTGTAATTCACATGCATAATCATAATCCATGCCTTGACATAAGTAAAGTCAACCTTAACATGCCTTCATATCAACATACATGAACCATAGTCCTTATTTCATAAAGGAACCTAATCATAACTTTCCCTAAAGTCCACTTGTGCAATGCATAAGTAGGTTCCATAGTGCTACTTACACTAAGTAACTCTTCAAAGAATCATGACTAATATTCATAATCTTATCTTAGTTCATTTCTAACTTTAGAGAGACTTAGCCATTACCGACATAGACCATGTGAGCTACATGGAATTCGGTGTCATAAAACCCCACACCGAAAGAATGTGTTCCACTTGCCAAGGTAGAACCTACATAACAGCTATCTAGGTGGATCCACTAGCTAGAACCTACGAGGGCACGTAGTTAAGGGATAGTGAGATTACTTCTAGAAACCCAACCTATTTCATTAACGGAGAGGCTTCCATCTCATAAGTACCACTTAGATGACCCAACCTATTGCATTAGCGGAGGTTCTTTTCCTCATTGTACATATCCACTTGGTGCTAAGCTTAAACTCCCTCATTAATATCTTTAAGCCTTTACTTATCATTAGTTCATAAAGTAGGCTTTTTAGGGACTTACTCCCTCATACATCATATAGCTCAAAGATTTCTAAGATAAGAATGAACTTTCATCATAGGACCTACATTATGTGAGAAAGTCCTTTCACATAATCATAACATTCGTAACATAGTCTAGTTTAGAGTACAATTGAGGAAACCCCTAAAAAGACTCCCTTTCACTAGATTATCATAGCCTTATTCATTCCTACATTCATGTTTGTATACATATGTGATAAATCCTTTCACATAAACACCTTTATACAAAACATGTTCATGCTTCATTAGTCATATACTTTTCATGCATAATAAGATATAAAGGTGCATATGAGAATTATCCTTTCAATTGACACCATAAACATATCACACTCATAGTTATGCACGGAGTGTGTGTATACATAGTGGTCCTTATGATCACATAATAACAACATCGTTTTTGTTGAGGAAACCTCCCTTCAAAGGATCAAAACAGATTTACAATATCCCTCAAGTCATAAACAAATCACATATAGAGAATTTAGGGACTATAGACCACACACAATACCACATTCAACATTAAATAGACAAATCCTAACATGTAAAGGATCACACATTCATATAGGGTTACATAGGTAGGGGTCATTCTACAATAGTACTTATCAAAATCAAGCATGTAGACCATACCTTACCCTATCATCAGTATTCACATTATACTTCACATTATCAATAAACCTTAATCATGATACTAGCATTGAGAACTATACACATAGCCTTCGTACTCATGATCATCAAATAACAAGTCACTTTACATCTATTGCCTCCAAAGACATGATAACAACATGTATATATATACAAGAATGTAAACACCGCCACCATAAGTGGACCAAACCATACAACATCAACTCCCATACTATATACTATAAGTTAGGTCAACTTACCAATTCTCCAAGTCATGATCATCAACTTACCAATTCTCCAAGTCATGATCATCATAGATCAATCATCAACAATCCATAATCAATAGATATAGATAGCAATAGTATTCAACAATACATCACAATCTAAACATAATTCAACTATCATCTAGTCAAGATTACAAAACCCAATTAATATGCTAAATTGAGAGATTAAGGGGATCATGGGTTCTCCAAGGAATTACATTGAAAATCATCTTGAAAACCTTTATTAAACATTAATTTACTATTAGAGTGACTTTGAAAACCAATTGACGATGAACCCATGTTTAGATAGGAAATTGGGAAATTTGATCTTAGAATCACATTGGAAAATCTTTGATAGAACTCCTTAGATGAAAGGTTATCCAAGGATAAAGGGTAAATATACCTTAATACAAGAAAATCCCTAGAATTGTGGAGAAGAATTATGTTGAAATCCATCCCCTAGGTTGATCTTGAGGTTGGCCTCCAATGGAGTTCTAGAGAGAGTTTTATTTGAGAGGGAAAGGTTTAATTTAATAATGAATTCTAATTTGAGGTTTCATGATTTTAACTAACTTAAAATACCCCAAAATAGATAAATAACGGTCCATCCTCTAATTAGAACGTGGGGTGAATGAATTCACCCCTCACTTGGCCGCGACTTAACAACGAACTATAGGTGCCATCGACGGACACCATTGACGGAGCGTTGACTGAATGAAGGCTCGCCCTGGTGCTCTGTAATCTTTGTCAGAGGCTCCTTCTGGGGGATAAGCTCCCAAAACTAACTGTGGAGCTACGCCCCCTTTTGACGGGGCATCGTTTGGTTGAAGGGGCATCGTTTGTAGTCGTGATTCAAGGCTGTATTGACAGCTTTTGGCCAATGCTTAGGGTGGTACTTGGGGAGTCGTACTTGGATGTTTAGACCCTACACATGACCACCCAGACACTAGGGTCCCCTCCCATCATTTTAGACTCCAAAAATCACTTCAACACAAGGCAAACATACAAAGGCACACTAGCAGACAAATGACTAGTTTCTAGACGTCTTGGTCGTCCCTTGACGTTTGACCTCAAACCTATTCGAACCAACTATTTGAAGACATGACACACCTTATAAACAAGTTATTAACTCTTAAAACACATGTGAGGCTCTAGATTATCCTAGTTTATTTTGAGGGTTGTTACAAGATGGCAAGACGAGACTAATATCTTAATTATGTACTTATAATTTTTAAATGGAATGACCTTTTTGTATTGTGATATGCTATGAATTTTTTTTAAATTTTCATTAATTTTATGATAATGCGATGAAAGATATATAAGGGTTTGTATAAGACCTCTGAGTGGTCAAGTATGCCGTGTTACTTCTAGGGGGTGCTCCCCTATCGTGACATCTTGGGATCGGTTCACTGGTTTCATAAGAAGCATTTCGAATCACTGCATCGATGGTGAATCACTAAAGATTATTTATATAGAACGCTGGAAAAAAATTATAAGGGGTGCTCGATACTATTGCTGGGGTTCTTATGGAGATTTCAATTTTGAGCAGACTATAGAGAAATTAGAGAAGATCTCCCATAAAAACAAAGCTTGGAGCACTAGAAAGTCGAATACTGGGAGAAACACATTTGCAGTCTAAGATATAGGCAACCAATCTACAGATGATATACGGGAGCAGATGGCACAAATGAGAACAGAGTTAGAGTTGGTATTTAAGCATGTGAGCGGGGGTGATGATAAGGTAAATGTTCTAAACTATTTGACTAGAATTCCACCACATACCGAGAAGTGTTATTATGAGGAAGATGCATATCCGGTGAATGATCAGACGGGGGGTTTCCGACCTAACGCCCAAGGTTCCAATATGGATAATTGGTGCCAATGTCAAGGAAACGAAGGTCGGAACTATGACAATTACAACTGAGAGGGTCAATATGTCTAAGATGGGAGCTATAATCGCGACAACTACAACAGGACCCACTATGGAAACAGAAACGATCGGGTTGGGCCTTTAAAAATAGGGAATTTTTCCCTAGGGAAGCTGAAGGTAACATGTCGTGTATTGAGGATATGATGCAAAAGATGATGAGAAGGTTCGATACGATTGATGAAAATGTTAAGGAGATGCGGAATGAATTATCCAAAAAGTTTACGCCCATGCAATATCTATAAAGAATCTTGAGCAACAAATGACAGAGTTATCCACACAGCGAACCCACGCCAACCTAGCACTCTTTCGAGAAACATTATCCAAAATCATAAAAATGATTGACATTGAATGGCAATCACTACTCGCGGGGGTAATCAAACCGTGGATTATCCAATGCCATCTGAGGTGGAAGTTGATATTTGTAAAGATGAGAAGGCGAGATATTTCGAGAATGCCACCGAGAAAGAGGCTGTGGTAACTAAGAAAGTGGGGCCCTTACCTCGACCTCTGCCTCCTTTCCCATAGAGATTAGCAAATAAGACAAAAGAAGGGAAATACCGCAGGTTTCATCACTATGCTAAAACAACTTTCCATAAATGTGCCATTGATAGAATCTCTAGAGCAAATGCCTGGGTTTGCAAAGTTTATGAAGGACATGGTGACAAAAAAGAGATTTGTGAGTTTTGAGGATGATGAGTAGCTACAACATTGTAGTGCTATTGCTATAAGGTCCCTTGTGCAGAAAAAGTAAGATCGTGGTGCTTTCACCATCCCTTGCACCATTGGGTTATTGAATTTTGCCATTGCATTGTGTGATCTTTGTGCTAGTATCAACTTTATGCCATTGTCCATTTATAAGAAGTTGGGATTGGGTGACCCAAAACAAACTACGATGCAGTTGCTCGTTGTAGCGACCCTTTCGGAGAGATACTATCACTTAACAAGAAACCTAATTTAATACTTGCAACATTTAATAGGGCTTAATGAAGGGCATACTGATTTTAATCTAGTTGAGGTATTAGGTTCATAATAATAATTTAGTTAAGGATGTGCATCTTGCCCAATTAAATATTTTTTTTATGACAAAATTGATATGGCGCAGAATTTTAACTTTTGATGGAACAACCCTTTTAAAATAATCTAAGCAAATAACTTACGAGATTTTCATGCATATATTTTCCTCACATTGCGAAAGTGATTTAAAAAGATATTACAAACTTCCGAGTACCCAAATTAGGTGGTTCATTCTTCACACAACCATTAAAAACAAGTAGTAAATTTAATATATTACAAGACTTGGGTTTACGTACCCCAAAAATATCAAAACGTATAGCCATACTTATACTAAAACCCATGTTGACATGATCAAATCAACCCTCAAAATTTTATGTAAATATGCATCACATAGATCATGTACAAGTCCCTAGGTTTATACAAAATATAGATGCCTATAAGCAAATGGGATCTTTCATAAGGCTCTCAAAATCTCCATCTCCAATGGCTAGCTTTACGCATCCTCTCGAACATTACCTACTATAGAAATAACTATCGCTAACCATATAGCTTAGTGGAGCAAAAACTATAGGTTTGGAACCCTCAGATTTACCAAGTTATCATTCTCAAGTCAAGGGCAGCACAATTGAAACAGAATCAGTAAATCAAGTAAACAATATACAAAGAGTATCCAGTTTGATGTTTAAAGATCCAAATGTCAATAACACACATAACACCATTTTCCAATATGTTCAATAACAAGGATCACACAATATATACATCATGTCATCACACCAAGTACAAACAAGTATCAAGAAGGGCTGACACCCTATAACAAGAAGGTCAAAGCCTAATAATCAAGAGAACCAAGAACCATATTAAAAATGACTTTCTAGTTCGTACTTAAAATGGAAAACTCCCATACTTAACACGAACTAAATGTCCAAAGTCATGATGGAAAATGATTCGAATCAAGAGGCATGGCAATAGTGACAAAGTCACAGCCACAAGAAGGAGAAGGTCCCAACAAGGTTGCCAAGTGATCAAACAATCCGAACAAGTGGGCGAGTAACACAAGCGTCTTTAACGTCATAAAGGATAACAACACAACAATGCAAAGTGACAAGAGGTAACCAAGGTACCAAGATAAATTTTCAGATGTACCAGCAGGTAAAAAGAGTACAAGTACAAGTTTATACACAAACCTCAGTGCTTTAGCATGGAAACAGTCCAATGCAACTTTGCGAGTTCAAACCGTAGACCAACCAACATATCAAGGTACTCAACTTGTTCATGAGTATATACAACCTTAAAAATACAATTAAATAGGTTCTTTAATTCCTAGTATCTCAATAATGTCGAAGTAAAACATGATTATTATCACAAGTAAGCTAAACCTGTACTAATACGGCTATGCTCCCAGAATAGTGATTCTGGCCAGCCTAATACCTCATGTCGCAACATAGATTTTAAAGGGAAAACGGCAAAAATGGACTTTATAACTTGCATGAAAGATGTAGGTACATATCTTATTCTTGCAAGAAATCAAGAATCACCACAAAATACTTTTTGTACAAAAAGATCTAATCAAAACACTAATAGTTGAACATATAGGATTTCTAATTCCATAAGATGGACAGAACTTGTCCTATGTTGCGTCCCATATTTCGAATCCATAACAGCTAAATAAAGTTTTACATAAACATAGGAGTTGTAGATATACGGATTAGATTTCCAAATCATATTTATTCACCGAAAAATGAGTTCTAGAGAATGAGATATTCCAAAAGTAGTGAACACTACTTAGCTCAAAAACATATTTCGACAACTCACCAAAGAGAAGGGTGTATCTTGAATTCTAACCAAAAGGACCAAGATTTTTTTCATGTTCTTTGAGTAATATGGTTAGAGGAGGTTCTAAATGTTTCTTAGGGTGAAAGGACACAAATTCTCTTATAGAGGAGGTGTGGAAATTATATATTATAAAAGTGATGTTTACCACTTACTTACTAGATATAGCCAAAAGTCAAAGTTGGCTGCCCAAAAATAAAAGGGTTGCTGCAAAAAAGTATACATATATACCAATATGTGTATACTTCACCTACCTTTCAAGTTATAAATAATTCCAATTAGAATATTACGTAAGTAACCCAATACAATCCCTTAAATTACGATCACAATTATGTTAGGCAAGTTTGCAAATATCACAAAATTTTAAGTTCCCAAAATGTGAATAAAACATATCGTAATAATTAAGCAATGGTGTATCAACATGAGACTCTTTGCTAGAATTTTGGGGTGTTACAACTCTCTTCCCCTTAAAGAAATTTCATCTCGAAATTTACCTAACACTAGTTCTGAAACAAGTGCGGATATTGGGTCGTCATGTCTTCTTCTCTTTCCCACGTAGCTTATTTTCCATAATGATTCCTCCAAAGTACCTTTACTAAGTGAATTATCTTATTTCTAATATGCTTTACTTCCCGAGCTTGAATTAGGATAGGTATACGTCAAGTCAGGATTAACCTCAATAGATTGAACTAGAAGAACATGAGATGGATCAGAACTATATCTTCTGAGCATAGAAACATAAAAGACATTGTGGATCTTGTCTAACTCCAGTGGCAAAGCTAATTTATATGCAACTTGTCCAACCCTTTCAAGTATCATATAAGGTCCAATAAATCAGGGACTAATCTTTCCTTTTTGGCCAAATCTCATAATCTTTTTCCATGGAGACACCTTTAAGAATACTTTATCTCCAACTTGATATTCAATGTTACGCCTTTTAAGACCAGCGTATGACTTTTGTCTATCCGAAGAAATCTGTAAATTATCATTGATAATTTTTACCTTGTCCTCTGTTTGTTGCACCATTTCAGGACCAATAAGCTTTCTTTCACCAATTTCACTCCAAAAAAGAGGGGTCCAACATTTTCTTCCGTATAAGGCTTCATAGGGAGGCATTCCAATAATCGATTAGTAGATATTATTGTAAGCAAATTCTATCAAGGACAAGTGTTTGTACCAACTACCCTCAAACTCCATAATGCAAGCTCGAAGCCTTTCCTCCAAAGTTTGTATCACTCTTTCCGATTGGCCGTCTGTTTGAGGATGGAACGAAGTGCAAAATCTCAACTTAGTACCCAAAGTTTCCTATAAGCTACCCTAAAATCTAGATGTAAATCTTGGGTCTCGGTCAGATACAATAGATATATCGATCCCATATAGTCTTACAATCTCATTAATGTATAATTCAGCTAAACGCTCAAGTGAGTAATCCATCCTTATTGCTAATAAGTGAGCACTCTTTTGTTAGACTTTCCACAATCACCCATATTGCATCATGATTTGTCCGAGTGCGAGGAAGTCCAGAAATAAAGTCCATAATTATTCTCTCTCATTTCCATTCTGGCATTGTCAAGGGATGTAGTAAGAAAAGTGGGACCTGATGTTATGCCTTTACTTGCTGACAAACCAAATATTTTGAAATCAACTCCACAATGTCACTCTTCATACCATTCCACCAATAATTTTCTTTGATGGTCTGGTACATCTTTGTACCTCCAGGATGCATCGCATATGGTGAAGTATGTGCTTCATTCAATATTTCTCTCCTTAATTTGTCATCATTAGGGACGCATAACCTGTTTTGATAAAGTAAGACACCATCCTTTGTTAATGTAAAATCAAGATTTTCCCCATTTTGGACTTCTCTAGTCAATTTTACAAGTTTCTTATCTAAATTTTGTGCTTCGTTCACCCGTTCAAGTAATATTGGCTTTACTTGAAAATTAGCAATAACTGAACCATTTGAATCAGGTGTAAAACAAATATTCATGTCTCTTAACTCAAGGAGCAAGGACAAAGGACTCAAAGAAATGCTTCCGAAGGATTTTTGACTTAAGGCATCAGCAACCACATTAGCTTTACGTGGATGATAATTAATCGTGCAGTCATTATCCTTGATGAGTTCAAGCTATCTTAGTTGTCTTAGGTTTATCTCCTTCTGAGAACCTAAGTACTTTAAGCTTTTGTGATCAGTGAATATATGACATTTCTTTCCATACAAATAATGCAGCCATATTTTCAATGCAAACACTATAGCAGCCAGTTCAAGATCATGATTAGGATAATTTGATTCATGTGGTTTTAATTTCCAAAGGCATAAGAAATAACCTTCCATTCTTGCATCAAAACACATCCGAGGACATTGTGAGAAGAATCACTATATACAACATTCTCTTTCCCTTCAATTGTAGAGTAAGTATTGGCGCTTGAGTCAACAAGGATTTGAGAGTTTCAAATCTCTCTTGGAATTTGTTATCCCAAATAAACATTACTTCCTTCTACAAGATCTTAGTCAAAGTGGAGGTGATAATGGAGAAGACTTTCACAAATCTTCTATAGCATCCTGCTAAGACCAAGAAACTTCTTACATCGACTGCACTTTTGGGAGGTCTCTATTCAACAACTTCTTTTCTCTTACTAGGATCCACCGTTAGGCCTTCAGTTGATACAACATGTCCCAAAAAAGAAACTTCATCCAGCAAAAATTCACGCTTGCAAAATTTAGCATAAAATTCTCTCCTTCAAAATTTGCAAAATAATCCGGAGGTGTTTATCATGGTCTTCACTACTTCTCGAAAATATTAAAATATCATATAAAAAAACAACCACAAACTGATCAAGATAAGTCTTGAATACTCAATTCATTAGATCCATGAATACCGCTGGAGCATTTGTCAATCCGAATGGCACCACCAAAAATTAATAATGATCATACCGAGTTCTAAAAGAAGTTTTAGGAATATGTTTCTCTCTAACACGTAGTTGGTGATATCCAGACCTTAAATCAAATTTTGAGAATACTTTAGCACCCTCCATTTGGTCAACAAATCATCGATCCTTGGCAGTGGATATTTATTCTTGATTGTTATTCTGTTCAATTGCCTATAGTCAATACAAAGACTAAGAGTGTCATCTTTCGTATTTATGAATAAAATAGGGGCTCCCCAAGGAGAAACACTAGGTCGAATAAAACCTTTATCAAGAAGTTCTTGCAATTGAGATTTCAATTCTCTTAATTATTCTGGAGCCATTCTATAAGGAGTGATAGAATAGGGGTAGATCCAGGAATAAGCTCGATTGGAAATTCAACCTCTCTTTCCGAGGGCAATCCAGAAAGGTTTTCTGGGATGACTTTTGGAAAATCACATATTGAAGGTATGTCCTTCATACAAGGACTCTTTAACTGTGTATCAACTATGTGAGAAAGGTATGTCCTACAGCCTTGATGCATCCACTTTCTTGCCAAGGCCGTAGAAATAATACTAAATGTCAATGATCTTTCACCTTGTATGATGATGTGTGAACATGTAGGATCTTTAAAAGTCATATTCTTTGACCTAGAACCTACGACTGTATGATATTTATAAAACCAATCCATATCGATAGTAACATCAAAATCCTGGAAGGGAATTTCAATCAAATCAGCAGGGAAGACTAGATTTTGAATCACAAAGGGGCAATCACGATAAATTCGATTACGCACAATTTTATGACCCAAGGGACTCTAAACCAACATATCATCATTAAGTCTCACAGATTTCACATTCTCAGGATGAACAAGTGATGAAAAAAATATAGGAATGTGTAGAAATAGGATCAAACAATGTAAACACACATAAGCCAAATGAGTGAAATTTACCGACAACCCCATCTTGTCCATCTTGATCATCCCTCTGCCTCATAGCATAAGCACGTGTAGTACCCCTTTATCAATTAGCTTGATTAGCTCCACTTGTACATGTTGCTAGGTGTTCTTAGTTCTTTCTGCTTTATTAGTTTGAGGAGGATTAACAGAAGTCTTATGAACGAGCCTTCAGTTCTCAAGGAAGGAGAATTATTAGAATTAGGAATGCCTTTCACTTTATGATCAAAACTCCCACAATTAAAATATGCACCATAATGATTCTTTCCACATTGCGGACAAGTGGGAACGCGAGGCTTACCTTGGCCATAATTTGGAGTGCTAGCTGTCGAATAATTTGATATGTTTTGATTTTGTTGAGCTGGCCTATTATGACTACTAGCCTTAAAATTATCAAACCTTCCCCTTTTTGATGGACCCCCAAAATCTAGTCCAGGGTTTCAAAATCTGTTTTCATTTCTACTAACTTCTTCTTTATCAAGTCGTTCCCTAGTAAAAGCAGCAAACACTAACTTACAAAATTTCTCATGTTGCAGGATCGCCACATTCTTCCTAATGTAATCATTTAAACCATCTTCAAATTTCTTGCACTTGTTTTTTTACTCTTTAAGAATACCTCCAGCATAACGAGAGAGCCTTAGAAACTTTTTTTCAAATTCAGCAATAGACATGCCTTGATGCCTTAGATTCAGAAACTCGTTTTTCTTTGCATCACAATAAGCAGGTGGGACATACTTAATAAGAAATTCCTTAAGAATATCATCCTAAGTATGACCAGGAGGTTTTACCTTGGCATTCAGAACACTTACCCACCAATCAAAGCATCCTTTTGTAATAGTGAAATAGCATACTTAGATTTCGCAACATCTTAACACTATAACTGCTCAAAAACCCTCTCCATTCTATCTAGCCATTGTTCAGCATCAATGGGATCAACAACGCCTTCAAACTCCACTCCACCTATTTTTCTCATTTTCTAAAAGTTAATCCCGTTGGGATCATGCATCGATTCAGCCATGTGGTGGAAGAATTCAACCATTTGTTCAAAAAGAGGATTCATGGCTTGAGTACCACGACTCATGTGAGGATGTGAACCAGCTCTTATACGGTGATGGTTTTCCACTTCTGACCTACTAGTGTGGGGAACATACTCATTCGAGATATGTTCTCCAACCCCTTCCGGTGCATGAGCTTGGGAAACACAGGTACCTGAACCTTCATGACCAACTTCCATAGGTCGCTCAGAAGAAGAGGCCATAACTTAATTCCTTCAAAAGGTAAGATTCATTGCATTAGAGATATCAAGATGGTGCATGTGCATTCTATATGCAATAAGAATATGTAAAATCATGTAAGTAAACATGAATTCTAAATGGAACCTTTTCGAAATAAAACAACTATACAATTAATTCACAACAAAAGTCCTAGAACCACAAACCTAGACTCTGATACCAACACTTGTAGCAACCCTTTCGGAGAGATACTGTCACTTAACAAGAAACCTAATTCAATACTTAAGACATTTAAAAGGGACTAACGAAGGGCATACTAATTTTAATCTAGTTGCAAGATTAGGTTCATAACGAATAATTTAGTTAATGATGTGCATCTTTCCCAATTAAATATTAATTTGATGACAAAATTGATATGGCGCGGAGTTTTAACATATGGTGGAACAACCCTTCTAAAATAATCTAAGCAAATAACCTACGACAATTTCATGCATATACTTTCCTTACAATGCGAAAATGATATTAAAAGAATATTACCAACTTCTGAGTACCAAAATTAGGTGGTTCATGCTTCACACAACCATTAAAAACAAGTAGTAAATTTAATATATTACAAGACTTGGGTTTACTACCCCCAAAAAATCAAAACGTATAGCCGTACTTATATTACTACCCATGGTAACATGATCAAATCAACCCTCAAAATTTTATGTAAATATGCAACACATAGATCATGTATAACTCCCAAGTTTTATACAAAATATAGATGCCTATATGCAAATGGGATCTTCCATAAGGCTCTCAAAATCTCCATCTCCATTGGTCAGCTTCACATATCCTTTCAAACATTCCCTACGATAGAAACAACTGTCACTAAGCATATAGATTAGTGGTGCAAAAACTATAAGTTCAGAGCCCTCAGATTCACCAAGTTATCATTCTAAATTCAAGGGAAGTACAATTGAAACAGAATCAATAAATCAAGTAAATAATATACAAAGAGTATCCAGTTCGATGTTTAAAGATCCAAATGTCAATAACGCTCATAACACCATTTTCCAAGAGGTTCAATAACAAGGCTCGCCAATATATACATCATGTCGTCACACCAAGGACAAGCTGGTATCAAGAAGGGATGACGCCTTGTAACAAGAAGGGTCAAAGCCCAATAATCAAGAGAACCAAGAACCAGATGAAAAATGGCTTTCTAGTTCGTACTTAAAATGGACAACTCCACTACTTAAGACGAACTAAAAAACCAGAGTCAATATGGAAAATGATCCAAATCAAGAGTCATGCCAATACTAACAAAGTCTCCACAAGAAGGACAAGGTCTCAAAAAGAGTGCCAAGTGATCAATCAATCCGTACAAGTGGGTGAGTAACACAAGCGTCTTTAACGTCATAAAGCATACCAACACAACAATGCAAAGTGACAAGAGGTAACCAAGGAAACAAGATAAATTTTCAGATATACCAGCAGGTAAAAGAGTACAAGTACAAGTTTATACACAAACCACAGTGCTTTAGCATGGAAACAATCCAACACAACTTTGCGAGTTCAAACCGTAAACCACCCAACGTATCAAGGTCCTTAACTTGTTCACGAGTATATACAACCTTAAAAATACAATTAAATAACTTATTTAATTGCTAGCATCTCAATAATGTCGAAGTAAAACAGGATTATCTTCACAAGTAAGCTTAGCCTGTACAAATACTGCTATGCTCCTAGAATAGTGATTTTTGCCAGCCTAATACCTCATGTCGCAACTTAGATTTGAAAGGGAAAACAACAAAAATGGATTTTGTAACCTTCATTAAAGATTTAGGTACATCTACTAAGCTTTTAAATAACTAAGAATCACCTCAACATACATTTTGTACCAAAATATCTAACCAAAACACTAACTGTTGAACATACAGGATTTCTAATTCCAGAACCTGGACAGAACTTGTCCTATGTTGCATTCCATTTTTGAAATCCATAACTGCTTAATTAGAGTTTTACATAAACATAAGAGTTGTAGATTTACGAATTAACTTTTCAAATCATATTTATTCAATCAAAGTAAGTTCTAGAGAACAAGATAATCCAAGAGTAGTAAACACTACTTAGCTCAAAAACAGATTTCGACTACTCACCAAAGAGAAGAATGTATCTTGAACTCTAGCCAAATGGACCAAGTTTTTTTTTCAAATTCTATGTGTAATATGGTTAGAGGAGGATCTATAGGTTTCTTAGAGTCAAAGAACATGTAACATTCTAGAATACTTGTCTAGTGAAGAGTCTATTAGGGTTTAAGAATATGTATTGGGGTACATAGGCATCCCACTGTCCAATATTGAGTAATATTGGGCATGTTAGAGATTATTGTCTTAAGGGTGTTAGCCAATTTATATGTATACGCAAGTAAATTAAAATACACTTCGATATCAAATGCTCCAATCCAAGCTTGTTTAGAAATTGTACCTGCAATGAAGACCCTAAGCTAAATTTTTTATTTTCATCGCTTATCACACATTAGGTACTAGGCATCCAAGTGTCAAGCCTAAGTACCATAGCACATGATCATTTAAAATGATCATGTAGATTAAGCACTGCCCAAGGACATAGTGAGGATCCTTGGGACAACAAGAAGTGAACTTTCAAAGTGCAAAATAGAGTGCACGGTTAGGAAAGTGCACGACAACACATGTGCAAGCACATTTGCTACCGGCCGAGAGACAAAGCCTAACCGATTCGGTTAGGGCGGTTAGGGGGCAGGCGCGCGTTGGGTCAAGCTACGTGGGACCAAGCTTCCTAACCAGTCCTAGGCTCTAACTAAGTTAACTAACTAGCTAACTAACCTAGTACTAACTAAAATGAACTAACTAGTGCACCCGACAACCTAAGACCTAACCGGGTGACACTAGCCGAGTAACTAACTAAAGAAACATCCTAGTACCTAACCTAGGATGGTCCAAAAAGGTTGGTTATGGTCCTAGTGACTTAGGAGTACTTTAGTAATTACCCTAGGTCACTTAATTAATTAAATTAGCAATTTAATTACTTAATTTAAATGGTCAAACCGAAATCCTTAAGCAAATTTTTAGAATTTGGCTAAGTCAAATGTTCTCCTATTTTTAGTCAATTTAGTAGAGCGTTTTGGTAATTAGCTAATTTATTTATTTAATTAAGTTAATTAGTCTAAGTTGAATTAGTCATATTCAGTTCCTAAGACTTAGAATCATGTTTAATCATTAGAAAACCTACGACTGAAAAACAGTGAACAACGTAAGAAAAACCTTAAGTGATTTCAAGGCAGTTCTTCAAGGTTTTCATGCAAAGAACAGGGTGATCGTCGTAGATTCAATTCTACAGTAATATATGGGTTTTTTCTATTGGATTCCTTTCCCTAGGAGGCTTTTCAATCGTATTTACTTCAAGAAAACCAAAACTAGGGTTGTTCACAATGAAATTGTCGAATGTTAATCTCCTTAGTTCTCCCTATCTTCGATTCTAGTAGCATGTATAATGCAAATCTCGAGCATGTTGTTGGTATGTGGTGCTAACTGATCATTATGTGTATGTTTATGTGATTTATAATGTCGAATGAGACCTATATGTTAGATCCGTATGATTAGGGTATTATTTACAAGTGATAATAAATGCTGTAATGCCTAATTGTGTTCGAGAAGATGGAATTGTTCTTGAAGGCTAATCAAAGGTTAAACGTTGGCTTGCTTAACATGATGAGATTACTATAGTATATGCATGAAGTTAATTTGACTTGGCTAATAATAATATCATGAAAAATGTTTAGTGAAAGTTTGTTTTATGCTAATAAATTGGCTAGCAATATAATTTCCAAAAATATGTAATACAATTGGCCAATGACTAATTCATACCAATCTTATATGGCCAATGTATTGAAATGCCAAATACATGTTAAAGATTGACTTGACAAGATGTAACTCAATGAACTCATAACCAAGGGTATGCCAACGATTGGGACAAGTCCCAACATACCCTATCTAAATGAACATTGTGAACATAATAGCACATTGAATAAGTCCTTATAACTTTCATAAAGAATGGTACAAGACTATCAATTAACGTTGAACAAGATAAGGTGAGTAATGAAATAACTAAAAGCTTATGAGTTATGAAATTGACCTAATATAGAGTGTTAAAGTCTCACATAAGAGGGTGTTAGAAACCGTGAGAAAAGTCTCACTCACACCATGATGATAATGTAAGATTTAAATTCACATTCATCAACTAAAGAAAGGGATGACCAGTCATCCATTGAGCTAAGTATACCTCATACTAGAAGCGAGCTTCCATAATGTTTGAGTCAACTCTAAAAGTTGTAATGTATAATAAATCTGAGCTAAGCACCGATAGACTAGCAATGAGCTTGTGCCAGCACATGTAAGCCTCATGAGATGAGACCACCACCAAGGTGGATCAGGGTCTCCAAAGTCTCCTAGTCTTTGAACTATGTCGCCAGCATAGGAACTAGCTAGTGGATTCCACCTAAGAAAGCTAGGCAGTATTCGGTTTCACTTTGGCCGGTGAACCACCTCCTTTTGGTGTGGGGAAGACACTGGATTTCATGTTAGCTCACATGATCTATGTCGGTTAAATGCTCAAGAAAGTATTAGGTTTCACTTTAGCCGTGAACCACCTCTTTTTGGTGTGGGGAAGACACTGGATTTGGTTTAACTTTAGCCGGTGAACCATCTCTTTTCGGTGTGGGGAAGACACTGGATTCGATTTCACTGTAGCCAATGAACCACCTCTTTTTGGTGTGGGGAAGACACTGAATTTCATGTTAGCTCACATGATCTATATAAGTTAATGCTAAATATTTCTTTAATAAAGTAAGAAAGTATAACGCCCCAAAATGAATTAAGGTGAACTAGAGCCTCATGGTTGTTTCTTGAGTTAATTTTAAGTTAAACGGAGTTAGTTTGGTGTCCTTAGGCAGTGTGCAAAGTTTGGTTAAGTTTGGAGTTCAATCGACCAAAAACGTCCATGACGTTCGGATGGTATGCCTTAGAATGTACTTGTATGTCTTGGCGAGTTTGGATAAGTTGTATGTGTTCGTTTTACTTGAAACATGCGTTGGATGTTCCCTAGACCTAGACGACTTAGTTTAGGGGTTTGACGTCTGGGCACGACCTCACCTAGGACCCCAAGGACTCTAGATGAAGGGCCCCAGGACTTGGGCAAAGTCTGCCCATCAGTAGCTCACGACGGCCATGGCGACGGTCCGTCGTACTCAGGACGGTCCGTCGAGCCAGGGCGTCGTGGGTGACAGAGAGTGAAATTGGGACAGGATCCATCTAGAAGACAAGTGTTCCTCGACGGAACCCCGTGACGGTCCGTGGTGGACGTGACGGTCCGTCGAGGAGGTCTCGTCGACGAAGCCTGCCAGTGCATGATTTAAAGGCTGCCAGCTTAGGGTGTTTTATGTAAATACACCCCAAGCCTTATAAGACTCTCTTACACCCTAAACTTAGAGAAGAGCCCCCTTTTCTCTTCAAGATCCAACTCTCTCTTTCTCTCAAGAAAACTCTCTCAACTCTCTTGGAAGCTAGAAGTCAAGGAAGGATAGGAGGACGGATTGGGAATTGTTTCTTCATCAAATTCGTGGGTTTCTTTCTCCTAAAGGTATGGTATCCATTCTTGAATACCTTTCCATTCAAGAAGCCAACTTCCAAAATGGTTTTCAAAAAGGGGTTTTAAACTCAATTTCTTCTAAACTTTGATTTTTATTATGGGTCTTCTTGTAACTAAGTTCTAATGGTTTAAATGTATTTATCTTGGTTTGAATAGATGGTTTTGATGTTAAAACTCCATGAAACTCTTGTTTATGCATACTTCAATTTTTGACTTGAAAATGGGTTATGTGAGCATGATTTGAGTAGGGTATGAACTTGGGTCTTCTTGTAGTTGTCATGTTGGTGTAGCTACTGCCCTAAGGGTCTTAATATGGTGAAATATTGATAAATTGCTTATGGGTAATGATGGTTTGATTTGTTGATGAGTTGCTCTCATTGTATAATTCTTATTATGAATTGCTATTTGAGTGGTATGGTCCACCTTATGGGTGGCGGTGCTAATTGATGAACTTGATGTTACTTTGTATGGTTGAGTATGTGATCTTGAAGGTCTAATATGTGAAATGAAGATATATATTTGAAATGGGTCTTGTGTTGTGTTTGATGTAGCTTGAATTGCATGTTTGACCTAGTTTATGTCTAAATGAAGTATATGATTATGAGAAGCATGTAGAGTGTGTAGCTTGATGAATCAAGGTTAAAGTATGAGTAGAACTTGATGATAATGAAATGATGCTTATATGCAAGGTGTGCACATGTACACACACACTCTTTTAAGATTTGTATTATGTCAAGTTGAGCAAAAAGGGGAAATCTTGAGGTGGACACACTTCGTGAGTTGAGATGTAGTGTCTAGTAACAACCTCCCCATTTCCTAGTGAGCTTTCTAAGATAGACTATTATGTTTAGAAATCCGTGTGGAGTTATGCCTAGCACCGAGAGAATATGAAGGGGAGGTGGATTGCACTTCGTTAGTTGAGATGTTGTAATCCAAAGTACCTCTTGAGATGAGTACTCCTCGTTAGTAGAGAGTGAGTTACTTAGTAGCAATCTCCTTATCCCTTAACTATGTGCCCGCATAGGTGTAGCTATTGGAAAAGCCATGTAAACGCTAAGAAGCATGACCTTACTCTAGGCAAGTAAGGATCCCTCATCCGATAGGGGTTAATATCGGGATTCCATGTCTAGCTCTCATGGTCTTTGTCGGTTAAGCTAACTCCCACAAAAGAATTGATTTGAAACTAATTATCTTGTGTATTGTTGAAATTGTGTATGTATGTCGTGAAGTGCTCAATCCACATTAGTTACCAAGTAGGAGCATTGAGTGGGGAGTAGTGTGGGATGCTATTCTCACATTGCACTTGGTGTGACCTATACCTACTATGGGAGAAGAGTACCTTCATGAAATCCGTGTGAATGAGTACTATGGGGTAGTGTTATGGAGGATTATTGTGGAGTACTTGAGTAAATGGAATCCATTAGGAGTACTAAGTGGGAGTGGTAGTATGGGATGCTACTCTCACATTGAACTTGGTATGACCTATATTTCCATGAGTGTTTTGCATATGTTAGCCAAGGGCGTGGATTTGATTTCCAACGAAGTAAGCCTAAGATTTGGTAGTTTTAAGGGTCGCTTTGGTGTGCTTTGAAGGGAGGTGTAATGAAAATCCCTTCTTAGCTCACCTTAGGGAGTCTTAGGATAACCTTAGGTTAGGGCAACTTCAAAGGAAAAGAGTTCATATGACTTGGACCGTGCCATTCTCAGTAAGGTCTCCATTGTAAAAATTCAAAATGTTCACTATGATGATTTATTCAATTTTCATTGTAAGTTTAGTAAGTTCATTGAAATGTTCCTTTTGATTACTCTAAGTTTTGATAAAGTTGCCATAAAGTGTTGATTGTCAATTCTTATGTTGGTTTGTTTCTAGATTCATGAACATTATATTTAGATTGCATTAAAAGTTATTTTTACTAAAATGTCCCTTTTCGTATGTTTTTGCATATGACATACTTAGTACATTGTTGTACTAACCCCATACTTTTAAATACCTTATGAGTATAGGTTGGAAGTCTTTTGGAGGATCGGAGTTGAAGCTTGGGAATTCTGTGTCTCAAGAATTGTGTATATCCTCATATATTCGAGGACATAGTTTTATGTTTCTTAGTTTCTTTATTAAGACTTAAAAAAATGTATTTACTTTTATTGGAAAGAGACCGTGTCCCTAAGATTTTTAAGTTGTGTCCTTAAGTTGGCTTGTGATGATAAGATTTCCTAGTATTTATGAAAAGACTTCTTTTATTATTATTATCGTGAAAAGTTTTAATTCCGCACTACTTTTCATGCTTTATTTTATGAATGCTAGTTAGATGGCTTGTACGAGACCCCAATGGGTTCAAGTACGCCCGGTCATGATTCGAAGGTTTTTCCTAACTTTTAGGGGGTGCTTTCGGGTCGTGACAGACTTGGTATCAGAGCATAAGGTTTTGGGAAATAGTTTAAGGTCTGAAAGTCTCACAAGCCACATCTAGTAGTATCTTGTTCATTGGTGTGAGTCGCGACACATCCATGGACAAGAGGCTATAGGATGCTAGAAGTTTCACTTTCTTCTCTATTCTAGTATCGTGTCTTAGAGTTGAGTATATAAGGTGTCTATTCTCAACCTCTTCTTTTTGTGTTTTTAGGACATGAATACGAGGAGATCAACCGCTAGAAGGTAGGAGGGAGGTGTACCAAATGAGAGAGTCCTTCCCCGTGTTGACCAAGTTCCTATTGTTGGCTTAGGGGAGGAAAATGAGGAGGTTCCTCTTTAAGAACCTCAAGTGACTCCGGAACCTCAAGGACCTCAAGTGCCTCCTATGCCTCAAGATCCTTTTGTTGAGGGTGATATGACTAATGCAGAGTTGAGGGCTGCCCTAATGAACTTGACCCAACTCATGATGGCTCAAGCTCAAGTTGTTAATATTCACTTTGTGGACCAAACTAACCTAGGAGATAGGCCCCAACCAAATGCTAGTACTCCCGCTTCTAGGATTCGGGATTTCATGAGGATGAACCCTCCTACTTTTCATGGCACTAAGGTGGATGAAGATCCACAAGGCTTCATAGATGAGGTTTTCAAGGTGGTAGATGCTATGGGTGTGACCCCTAGGGAGAAAGCGGACTTGGCCGCTTACCAACTTAAGGATGTTGCTCAATTGTGGTATGAGCAATGGAGGGGTGAGAGACCCTTAGAAAGAGGACCGGTTGATTGGGAGGAATTCAAAGAGGCTTTCCTAGATAGATTCTTTCCGTTAGAGTGGAGGGAGAAGAAGATGGTTGAATTCATGAACCTCCGTCAAGGGGGAATGAGTGTGCAAGAGTGCTCCCTGAAATTCACCTAACTCTCTAAGTATGCCCCAACCATGGTGGCCAACCCTAGGGATAGGATGAACAAGTTTGTGATGGGCGTGTCTAGCTTGGTGGAAAAAGAGTGTCGTACGGCTATGCTTCTTAATGACATGGATATCTCTAGGCTCATGGTTTATGCACAACAAATTGAGGAGTCCAAAATTAGGGAGATAAGGCAAGAGGGTAAGAGACCTAGGTCGGATGATTCTAGTCACCAAAGGCCTAAGAAGAGGTTTTATCCCCAAGATTCTTCTATGGGAAACAAGGATAGGGCTCCAAATCCATCTTCTCAAGGTGGTGGTCATTCCTATGAAAGGGCTAGGTGCCCTACTTGTGGCAAGCAACATGGGGGTAAGTGTCTTGCCGGAACGGATGGTTGTTTTGCATGTGGTAATAGAGGCCACAAGATGAGGGACTGCCCAAACCTTAAATCAAGGGGGAGATATGTCAATCAAGCTTCCCTAGATCCTAATGCTCCCAAGAAGAACCCTTCCTATGGGATGGGGGCTAGAAAGGATAATTAATCCGGATTGATGGTTTTGGTAAGTCTCAAATCTTGGTTATTGTTGCTTTTGTGTTATGAAATGAGTATATATATGGTTTTATAGTTCCTATGATCATGTCGTCTTGACGAATTGCTTAGAGAATGAATTTTTTTTTCAAAAATTTGGTAAGATGGCAGTCAACTTCACTGTAGTAAAATTTGGCATTTTGAAGAAAATTGTTCTGTCTTGAATTTTAGTTTCAATGTGTGTAAAGGCATTGTTTATGAGCATTTTTAACGTTGGAGAAGGTAGTTCCTCCATAAAAGAAGATTGAGGTTCAATTTTTGACTTTGTGAAAATTGGTGAAAGTTGCCTATGTTGCTAAGTGTTGAAAGTGTAAAATGATGTTCCTTGCTAGTGGATGCTTTGATTGTTAGTGTTTTGATCATGATCTAAGCGTATTATATGATGCTAAGTGAGTCCTTGTTGTTCTTAAAAATTTAAGTGTCATTCGAGGACGAATGTTATTCCAAGTGGGGGAGAATATAATGCCCCAAAATGAACTAAGGTGAACTAGAGCCTCATGGTTGTTTCTTGAGTTAATTTTAAGTTAAACGGAGTTAGTTTGGTGTCCTTAGGCAGTGTGCAAAGTTTGGTTAAGTTTGGAGTTCAATCGACCCAAAACGTCCATGACGTTCGGATGGTATGCCTTAGAATGTACTTGTATGTCTTGGCGAGTTTGAATAAGTTGTATGTGTTCGTTTTACTTGAAACATGCGTCGGATGTTCCCTAGACCTAGACGACTTAGTTTAGGGGTTTGACGTCTGGGCACGACCTCACCTAGGACCCCAAGGACTCTAGATGAAGGGCCCCAGGACTTGGGCAAAGTCTGCCCATCAGTAGCTCACGACGGCCATGGCG